>VZUI01038102.1:0-156426 GCA_013401135.1 Cettia cetti | reverse complement strand
TAATAATAATAATAATAATAATAATAATAATAATAATAATAATAATAATAATAATAATAATAATAATAATAATAATAGAGACTTAACAAGTCTCTATTTGCCTCATTGGCAATTCTGGGTTTAACTTACCAGCTGAAATATCAAGGAAACTGAGGAAGAGGCTCTTTTTTAATCCAGTTCAGAAATAACAAGAATAGGGCAAACAAGCAACAATTGACCCTTTGTGTTACTAAGTCTAAAATTTTTAAAATATATTTCAGGTCACAGTTTCTTGTAATGCCGTGTAATTGAATCTGGTTATGGAGTTGTAGTTGTGCATGAAATACCTGTCACTGCAAACTGGAGAGGAAGCTCTGCAGCACATCCTTTGAAGTATTACTAAGCAGGAAAAAAACGTTCTGTAGCTTGGCATTAATGTGTCATTGTTTGCACAGGATAGCTGAAGCCCAGGAAGATGTTGAAAAATTATATGTGAACCTTGATTAGGCAGGTTATGATGTGATGTCCACAGCTTGCTGGCAGACTAACATACCTTATTGTTCCATCCTATGAACATACATATAATTTAGCAGTCATTGATCAAAACAGAAAAGAGCCATAAAATCAGTGACATTGAAGAGTTTTTCTCCTGTACGAGACATTTGAAAAGAAATCTGTGCTATCTATCTCTGTCAGAGTTGTGCACACAAAAGACTGATTTAGACAGCCTGTAGCTGCTTCCAGAAGAGCTCCAGTTTCTTTTGTCCTGACATGTTTATTGCAAGTTTTACAATAGGTCTGAATTACATTTTTATTTTCACAACAAAGGATGTAATGAAGACATCAATTTCAGATATTGTTATTTGTATTCATATTGGAACAAAGATTCTCAGGGTTAGACTGAGTTAGTCACAACCATATTTACACAGAAATTTGTTGTTCATGACTGATTTTTATGTTCAGAAATCAATCATAGCTATGAGAAGGAGAGATGACTTCCATATGCCAAATGGGTGCACAAACTGCAAATTACAAGCCTGAAAATATGCCCTGGGCTACCATGCTTTGGTATCCTACAACAATACTGTCTCATTCCCCTTCCACTTTGCTTTCCAGAACGTGGAATGTAATGATGTTGTGCCAGGGGAAGGAAGGTGGATAATGGCATGAATCTCTGCTGGGGTAGTTTTATGTGCACTAGTATGCTGCTGCACCATCTCTGTTAGCTGGGATCAAATTGGAATGTTTTAATTATTTTCTGAAACAATAGCATTCACAATAGCATTCACATCTTTACTTTGCATGGGATTACTTTGGCAGAAAATACATGTGAGTTCTTAACTGATTAATTGTTAGAAGCACACCAGGCATGTTGGAAGTTGTGGGTACTCCCTCCAAGCACGCTCTGGCCACATTAGCAACAGTGTCCATCTGAGCTGTGTGGGGCCACTGTCACCTGTGGAGCTGGATGCTCACATATGTGTTTTAAGTGTCTGCAGACCATATAATGGTTTTTCATAACCATTTTTGCCAATCCATTTCAGATTATTTTGTCTTCCCTTTTCATTTTCGCTTTAGCCAAGTCATGCTGATTTTTTCCACTGCTTTTAGAAAACAGTGAATTAGAAGTCAAAGGATTTGGCAAACCAAGTGGAGTTTTTAAGTCTGTGAGGCCATTATTGTGCATTACAGCCTGGTACCATCATGTTTGTGCTCCTGATTTCTAAAACTCCTGTTTGTTGTCTGACTTCTAAAGAAAACGGCGAAGGATTTTTATATAACATCACTACGTTGGGTACATTTAAGGGTTTTCTTCTTCAGAGTCAAAATAGAAGGGAAGAAATAGTTTTTTAGGATCATGGAATCATAGAATATTTTGGGTTGGAAGGGACTTTGAAGACCATTTAGTTCCACGCTTCTGCCATGGCAAGGGACAGTTTCCACTGGATCAGGTTTCTTAAAGCCCACAACTGTGATCTCTGGCCTTTTTGACTTGGTCATATGGAAAAAACTTACTCAAAGCAGTGAGGAATAAGTTGAATTCACCAGGCAATACCTCCCTCCTCCTCTGACCCAGCCTGTGTCTGAGTCTCAGAGATTTACCTAACAACATTTTTCTGAAAATGGTGTCAATACTTTCAGCATAATTTTTTTTTTCTGTGATAGCCTCTCACAGTAAACTGAATTATAATAATAGTTTTCACATAAATTACCAAGAAACATGGCTGTAGTAAGTTGAGTGACACCTGAAATGTTAATTTTTGGGAATACTGGCAGCTCTGCATATTTTGCAAATCAAATTAAATCACAAATCTGTTGTAAATTAGAAGGAATTCCAAGATCAACATTAAAATAATTAAGAGTCTGGGGAGATTGATTTGACATATAGAAAAGATTTAAGCAGAAAACTACACATTTAGCTGCATAATGATGATGAATGTGCATAAAGTAGGGATTATGAGAGCAGTAATACCAATTAATAGTTACTTGGGAGGTTTCAAAGTAAAAAGAAAATCTAGGGGGAAGTACCACCCTGCAGATATATGGCCAGTAGCTTTTCACATTAGTTTTTCAAGTCTGACCCATATTCTGTACTCTCTAATGATCCTGAGGGATGGCTGGGAAAATTCACTTCAACATAATGCATAGAGAAATGATTGCCATGCTTAGCCCATTAAGTTATCACATGTCTGATATGCTTTTGTCCACCTTTCTGCCATTTTCCCATGCCGCCATTAATGTTTTCCAACTGCCTACATCACTGGGGTTTATTTTACATTAGCTTTGCCTGTAGGAATCAAAACTGTGGTCTTTCCTAAGATCCCCTGTTTGGCTCTATTCTTCTAGCTATCTGTGACTTATAAACAACCTACACATCTGCTTGGATTTCAGCTAATGCCACTGGTGATGTCTCTGCTTAAGAAAGATAAATTTTGGTTTAGTATTTTGCTTCTTTTCTTTTCATATAGTGTATAGCCAAACTTTGAGTCTTGTCTCCTTTTCCTTCATTAATGCTTTGTTTACAATGTAACTCTTCTGAGGGTGCTTATGAGAAAGCAGAGGTGCTGTCTTTGCAGTGAAAATGCAGCCCATCCTTATGCTCCAAGCCCAGATGCCTCCACTTTGGAAACCAGCAGTCTGGTGGTATCTGGAAGGACTTAAAACCGCCAGTTATAAGGACCTGCAATTTTGTTGGAATTACAGCTCATACCACTTGTAATTCAGATGCCCAGATTATCAGGACTTTAGCTTTTTGCCCAATTGTTATCCTCTGTTTCTTGCAAGCTACATTTGTTTCTGAGGGAAAATATAGTCCCTGTCACATGGGTTTTTTTATTAACATAGTACTCTGACATGCTTCGGAAAAATGATTCCTCTTGGCATCTAGAAACTCAAGTTCGTAAAAGTGCATCTGCCTCTGGGCATCTGTTCAGATTTCATTGGTTTATTTTTGACTTATAAATCCATCAATTGTTTGGGACATAAACAGTCTGAGAAATCTCGTACTTTTTTCTATACTCTGCAGTAGAAGCGATGTTTAATGGCAGCGATATTTGAGAAAAACTTTTGTTGAGTTTCTTGTGAGAATGCTGAAGGTAAAATCCATCTTTATTTCCTAGAGCACAGACCAATTCACTTGTTCAGGTAAAGTTCATTGCTGGGTTCTGATGTTGGTTGGAAAATAGGTATAAATACTGTTACATACCTATATGTATTCAAAATTATAAATAAAATCTAGCTTACATATGAGGCATTTGTGCTGTGTTTTAGCACCAACACTAACCTCTTCTAAGAGTAATGTAGTTTTCCGAGTTTCCACGGACAAAATCTCCTGTAAGACTGATGTAATTCAGAGTTGAATGAAGTAATCTATCTTCTGTTTAAACCTGCATGCTTGTCCTCAGTTAATTAAAGTATAAAATTTGCCTTCTTTTTCAGACACACAAGTGTATCCACAAGTCATCTTGAAGATAATAAGAACTGATAGTACTTAGTACATTGGTAAACGAGACCACATTTTAATGAGTGACTAAATTTGGCCTCAAGATGCAACTTTATTCAGCACTGCTGTAGGTCCATTACCCTTCACTGCTGCAAAGAAGTTAAAAAAATAGAATGTTAGCTCAGAGGAGTCATAGGCTTATAGGGTCCCAACTTGGCTACATGAAAATGCCATAATGTGAGACATGATAACAATAAAAAAGCTAATTTCTTCCTGTTTATTTCCCTTGACTTATTTTCAATGAATTCAGCAACATTCAAGTTTTCCTCAAGTTCTGCAGCTTATGGAGGGTCTGAGTTCATTGACAGTGCTTAAATAAAAGCAGAATAATTGCTCAGTGTGGTGCAAGGGACAGAGCAATAAACAAGCATGCTGGTTGTAACATCACTTGACTTGAGTAAGGAAATGTTTTAGTCAGCAAACCACTGGAGAATATAATGATGTGGGCATGGGCAAATGAATCATCTGTCTCTCCATCTCTGATTTTGGCTGCACCCCCACCGGTTATGTTAGAAGTAACGTGTGCATGCATTATCACACAGAGCAATGCAAACTGCTCAGGAGTGATGGTGTCCAGCTGTACTGCCAGGGTTGCTATTAGAAATTAGAAATAAGCACCGTAGAAGTCAGCTTGTGTGCATGGAGCATTTTTAACTCAAAGCCTATTTGATTCTGGTTTCTATTACTTGGCCCAGTTTCCATTCTGCTGTATAGTATGTCAGCCTACATGAAGCTCTCAATCTTCTTTGAGGATAAATTCTCTCCAATATCCACTTTCTAGCAGTATGATAATTCACAAAGCTAATAAAGGAATGATTGCTCAGACTGAGCTTGTTGCTATGCAACCACATTACTAAGATAACAACACAAGTAATTTTAATATATCTGCTGTATCTTATACAATTGAACTCAATTATGCTTTATTTGGATTGAATCAGGTTTTCCTTGGCAACTTAGTTTGGCTTCTGTTTCAACTTGGAATGAGAACTTTTTTTTTTTTTTTCCTAGAGGATATTTTTTAGGTCCCATTTTCTCCTTGGTTACTGACCCAGTTCATGACAACTGTTCATCTGGCTATGCAATTATAGTGGGATTTCTCAGCTGATCAAAATCCAACACATTTTTAAAGGCTCCTTGGTAGAACATGATTTGAGTTGTTAAACAGAAAATGTATTCCCTTGACAAAGATGCAAATATATGATTTTCAGTACTAAATGCTTAATTCTTTTACAGAAATAATTCTTTTATGAAATACATATATGTTTGATATATGTTTGTGTGTGTGCATGTGCTTATAGCATGGATTCCCTACTGCCTACTGGGAGCAAGGGTTGGTAAAAGGCATTATATCAAAAGCAGTCTCTATTTTGCATTTCCACAATTTCCGTATTCTGTTTAAAATTTATCTTTCTGCAGAGGCAGATATCAGAATTGATTATTTTGTTCTCCAAGGACTGTATTTTGCATTCTTTGTGTAATGAGGAAATTTTCAATATATTAGAGGAGTTCCAAATATCAACTAACTCAGAAAAGAGAAAAAACCTTTTTATAATGTAAAAAAATTGAAATTATGGTATTTCCAAGCATTAACATTGCATGATATTTATATCACAGCATTATGACAGACATCCAGTGTACCTCGTGTTTCTCAATGTTCTGAAGCCCTCTACAGCTTTTCAGTCACCCAGCATCCCTTGTCAGCTTCTACAGTGCAGTTATGTGCTGTGTCAGTACAATATGATTGGAAAGCAGAAGTGTAGGGGTATGGCAAAATTAACACAGTATATTATAAAAATAGAAAATCTGACAAATCATGCAGCACAAATGAATTATTAATTCCTAAGGTAATTACATTGACTATGTTAGAATTTTACTGATGTTGACACAGCAGGTAGCATTTAGTTTGCAATTAAGACACCCCAATGCACATATCTTTGTCTAAGCTTACATTCTGGACCCAGCTCCGTTGTCTATTCACAGGTTCAAGGCAATCATCATGATAGGATTAGCAGATCCAACCCAAGACCTTGATTCATTGCAACATGACATCCCTTTGCAGCTGGACCTCCCCTGGCCTGTCCTTCTGTGGATGATCACAGGCTGTGACAGATAGACTGCAAAGATCAGGAAACACAGTAGGCAGCCTTGAGGACAGTTTGTTTGAAGTCATAAGGATCTTTCTGGCTCAGGAGATGGGAATCTGCTGCTGTCTCGCTGAGTGAGCCAGAAGTGAGGGAAGTTGGATGGCTCACATCTATCATGTCTGAGCCAGCTGGTGATTGCCTCATGCTGGGAGAGCATTGCCTGTTCTCAGAGGGACTCCAGCCAAGGTCAGTGAGAGACTGGAGCTACTGCATGAAGCAAGACAGTTTTTAAAACAGGAACAGTGAAGTTATTTAAGGTTATGTAACCATGCTGTATCAGTGGTTTTCTACATATTCATGGTAAAATAGGTTGTCTGTAGCCATGATACCATTTAGATGGGGTTTAAGGGTAGTGGACACTGCTGGCAGTATATGGATATCATGTCTGTCGTTTGGCATTCTACTGTCAAGAGACAACATTTCTAATCTAAGACAACACAGTTTTTAGAAAAGACAGAGGGTAAGAAAGCTAACTTCCAAGACTGGTAAGGGGAGACATAATATTTTTTAATATTGTCCAGGGCTTCAGAAGCCTTTTTGTCAAATATTATAGTTGCAAGTTCTTTCCATATGAATGAATATGGAAGATTCCTGTTTAGATACAGAAATTTCTGAATTATTTCTGTTCAGACAATCTGTGGGTATGGTAACCTTTAGTTCTTTACAGTTTGATTCCTACTGCATGCAACATGGCATATCTTATAATCACTGACTCCTGAAACAACTTAGAAATGTCCTTTGTTTTTCATGAAATGTTTGAGCGATTAATCTGCTTTATGATAATGGAAGACTTTCCTTAACTCCTGTTTGATACTGTCAGTTATTGCAATTTAGTATGTCATCTTCTTTGGCAGTTTGTCTCTGCAATAGTTCTCTATCAATATTGCTACCTTTTGTTAGTCTTTTGGACTGATGATTATCAACTTACAAAACCCTGAACTTCACCGTACCAAACTGTTGTCATGCAGTACAGACCCCTTGACCACAGCAGGAGTTGCATCCTTCCTAGTCCTTCTTTGCACACAGAATTGTGTTGAAGTCTACCTTGAAATGCACAGAGTAAACATACTGGATTTATCTACTTCGCTGATTCACCCAGTGTCTGTGTTCCTATGTGTAGTCCCAAAGAAAGGCTTATATTTTTAGTTTTGCATGTAACTTCTGATTCACACTGAAATGTGCTGATGATTCTATAGCCAGGCTGTGGCTGGTCACGCACAAATGCATAGTGTGTAAGTTAAATTCTCACTTCTGCTGCCCTTCTAATTTTGTCTAAAACTAGTTTCAGTTCCTGAATTTTCTCTGTCAGTGTTTGGCAGCTCATGTAAATTAAATGAATAAAGGCAACAGAGTCTTTGACAAGACCTCTCTGCAGCAGTCAAAAAAAATGGATCAACAAGAAGGAACAAATACTACCTACTGAGATAATATGTTGGCCATCCTTAGAGTTGTGATCTGCTAATGCCCCAAAGAAGACTGGTGAAATCATCATCAGTAACTTGGAAAGTTACATTGATACAAAGGGAAGCATTGCTGTCTATGTTATGCTGTTGTACAATATAATCCTAAGGGGTTTGGGTGAAACTTCACTTTTGTTAGTGAAGTTGCATTTTGTGAGGTAATGTTTCTGAAAGTACTGTGTCTATAAAACATACTTGATATGTTTCCTGAGGTCATTATCAATACACTGGACTCAAAACTGTTCTGTCTTGGTTATTTTTTTTTTTTAAGAAAATGCTAGTGTGTTTGTGGCATCTCAAGATTGAGAATTGAAATTATTTCAGGAACAGTAATCAATTTACCTTTTTGAAACCATGCCCTTTACTGTTCATGTAGTCAGTTGTGCAAAAATTGACATGTCCCCAACCTCATCAAATAACAAAAAAACCTTTGAATATATCGATGTTTCTGTCAAGGACCAAGAGCTCTGTCAACAAACATAGCAATAAAATAGGAAGCTGCTCTACCTAAATGCTTGATAGGAGTTTTTGTGGGAGTATTTTTTCATTCTGACAAGCTTCCAAATCATCTCAAAAAGACAGTATCTGCTTCTTGCAGTCTTTTCACATCCTCTAAAATATATTATTTGGAGAAATGGTACAAGGAATTGTATCTATTTAATATTTTTAAAGTAAGAGGTGTTCCAGGGAAAACATATGCAGTGAGCTAGCTTGATTAGCTGGTAACTCACAGTGCTCAAAATCAAAAGTCACTGTTGTCTTCTGTAGCTGTTCTTTAAAATTGTCACAAGAAAGCAATTAGAATTAAGTATCTAAATGTTTTATCCTTTTTTTTTTAAATTCATGTTTTGCTTTAGGAATGGGCATTTTTAAAAAAATCAATGTCCATATTTATTTTGATTTTATTTCTTCGTTATATTCACCTGTTTGAGTCTGTCTTTCTTCCAATACTAAAGGCGCATTTAATTTGAATGGGGCACAGAATTTAATCATGAATAGTTATTTTCTAATGCAAAATGTTAGAGTGGTAGACTGCTTAATCATGCAATAAAAGATGAGTTTTTACTAACCCAAATATCTGTCTTAGCAGATATTGGAACTAATTTGTAAATACTTTGTAAGTTAATGTCCAAGTCACATGGAAATGGAGATTTGGACTGGACTGACAAAGATAAGCAGCTCTGAGCAGCTCTGAGTCAAACAGACAAATCACCAGGAAAAATATATTGTCAGCAACAGTAATTACAGCAGGTAATTGTGTAATTTACCCTGTTACAGACGAGTAAATGTGATGAGCTTGGAACACGCCAGCTGTCACACAGTGTTAACTTTGATGTTTAGGATTTGGAAACCTGTAGTAGAGTTTTTTAATGACAGTGCATTTAAAAAAACAAAACTAAAAGTTTCATGCTGCTCAAGGCGGGGAAAAATGGCTAGTCTTACTCAAGACTGATTCCTAGAAAGATGTGGATTCATCAAGAGTATCTGTTCTAATTTGTTCAATATCTGTTCTAATTTGTTCAAGTGTTTTTAAAATTTTGGAGTGTGCAAATGCTTGGAAACAAAAATTTGTTGCATTGTTCTTAACCCTTCAGAAGGTGAAATTGGATGAATTTAAATTCTGCTGGTATCATTTTAATGCCTGAGAAGTAAATAAAATTTGTTGGTGATGATAGTCTGGACAGACACTACAGTCTGTTTTGAATACCCTGGCTTTAACTTAATATACCTTCCATAGCGTGGGCTTCATCTTCATTTGAAGTACTCCAGAGTTGTTCACAGCATCTCTGCTTAAATCCTAACTTTTCCAAAGTGTAGACTTGTGAAGGAAGTAGAGTTACAGAGGTGAAATGATTCTGGGATGATGGTAATAGTAGCAAAATGGAATATCTGGTCAAAATTTACTTTCTTCTTAACTTCAATGATTCTAAATTCATATTTTGACTTTTTGAGACCTGAACAATACTGTAGACTTCATATCTGTGGTTCTGCTTGTTAGAACAATTCATGGTGTTCTTAAACAAGACAGTAAATTTGAGGGCAGAATTTTTCAGATATGTAAAGTTTGCTAAATGTGCTTATGCGAATATTTATTTATCAATATAAAATACACGTAAGTATCTTAAAGGTTTTCCAACCTTAATGATTTTATGAAGCATGTAAGTACAGAAATAATTATTTGTAAGCTTAATTGACACTAGCAATTGAACTGTGGCAACAAAAACATGGTGTGGTCTGGAAAATCTACCAATGAAACAAGTTAGCCAGTGTCAAGTTTCATACCATTACAGTGGTGAGGGAAGGAAGGTCAGAGCTCATTTCATTGCACCTCCTTTCCTGTGCTGTGCAGCTTTTTGTTAGAATCAGTTCAGACAGCTCTGCAGGTTATCTTCTGGCATCAAGGGCTCTGTCTGAGCTGCAGCAGCCAGGAGTCCTTTATGGCTTTCAAGACCAGGTGTGTGTGTGTTAGCTCCTCCCTGACACTGTCCAGTGGTGAGGACCGGCTGTACCATTCTCCCCAAATGCTTTTGTGTCCAGGGAAGGCAGCTGGCATGCAGTGTTCACAAAGGATACATTTGCTGTGCTGTTTTGGTGTGCCTTTGCAAACTGTTGGGGGAGTGTGTGCTGGGAAAATTGGGTCAGTCACTGGAGATGGCATCAAGGCTGACCAAAGGGAAAAGCGGCAATATTGCTCTACCTTACCATCACTGAAGTATAACTTTATCCCTGTTCTTGAGTAGAGAACTCTCTTCAAAACCAGGCAAGCAATGCTTAAAGAAGGCCTCCTCTCCCTTGAGAACTCAAGCATCTTGTCTTATCAAAAATAGCGCTGTCCTTGATATACAGTGAGTGATCTGAGTGTCTGAGTCACAGCACTGCCAGGGAAACGAGAGGAACCACTTCCTGCTTTAAGAATCTCTCTGCTGCATGAGAAGAAAGAAAAGGAGCCCATTTGTTTCCTAACATTTATGTTAGGTAAGTTGCTCCAGATTCCTGCAGACAAGATCAGGATCAAAGCAATAGCAGCATTTCATCCACCATTGTGGTGCCTCTCATTTTCTTTACCAGACAAGTGCTGACTTAGGTAATGGTGCCGTAATGTTGTAACTGATTTTCCAGGAGCTGCTGAAATGTGTTGACAAACCCTGGTCTCAGTGCTATTCCAAAAAGAATAGAAGCAGGACCAGCTGTTTCTTGAGAGTTTTGAGAACATTACTGTTCTTTGGCTGTTTTGACTGCTGAGACATCTTTCTTCTATCATTTTGTGCATATCCACCTTCTGTTAACTTTGTGCTGAGGAAGTGTTCAGAGGTGTTTTTTGGAGCCTTCTGGTTGTGTGGGTAATCTCTAATTTGTTGCTAATGAAATATGAGAACAGGCAGCAAGTTACCAGCCTCAACAGCAGTCAGGTTACTTTAGAGCTTTTATTTGTGTAACAGAAATAGGTGTGGGAGGGAGGCCAAATATCCAGCGGGTATCTATTGCTTGTGGCAGACTTGTTATAACATGTAGCCTTTTAGTATGGAAGCAATAAATAAAAAGGGTTGGAATTAGAAGAACTAAAACAAACATTTTTCACTTGGCTGAGGAAATGGTGTTTGCAGCTCTAGTCTGACTATTCTACTAGCAATAAAGCAGGGAGCACCACTAGAGATGCAGAATTTGCTATTATTATCACTTTTGACCACATAACATAAGATTTTGAAAGCATCAATTTATTGTGTCTGGGAGGTTTTTTATACAATAAAAGTTGAAATTAAGTAAGATTTACCTAGGAATAAGTAGTGCATCTGGCATGTTGAAAAAAAAAAATCTGTGGAGAAAGTCTAGAAAGTGTACACAATTAAATACCATTTAAAAGATAGAAACTTCATTTTAAAATGTCCCTAGTAAAAGATATTGAGAGATCAGTTTGAATTAAGACAAAAAAGACGTGGGTGACAAGGTCCTTGTCAAGGTCTAGAATGAAATTTCTTAAGGTAGGACCTTCAAAATCATTTTGCATTTATGCTATGGTCCTGCCATTGTAATCAGTGGGAGTTACAGACATTCCTTTAGGGGAAACAGTTGGGTCTCTGCTAAATGCTTTAGAAAATCCTTCCCTCAAACTTTTCTGTTCAAGAGGGAATACAGAAAATGGCAGACGTGAAAGAAAGTGGGGATAAATTAAAGCTTTTTTAACTTTAGCTGTCAAGCAAAATATTCTTCAATATATTTACTCTGCGTAACTGGTTGAAAAGTATAAAAATTCACAGGATGTTACATGGAATAACACTGATTGATATTGCAATAGAAGCCTCCATGAGAGGACTGTATTTTGTAAAAATACATATTATTCCATGAAATTGGAAATTAAAAAACACATTTGGAGGAAGATTAATCTTAGGTGGGTTTAGCAAAGTCTAAGTGATGAAGAGCTGTAGAGGAAGATGGAGGGAATAAAGGTAGGCCTACCAAGAAATATGTATTTTAACCCTCAACTTGTCTTTTTTGTCTGAAATGACTTGGTATATCTTTGTCTTCCCAGTGTTCCAAGAGATTTTGTCACAGATTTCTTGGTGTGCAGATCCCACACATAATGTGGACTGGTCTTATGTGTTAGTCTTTTTAAGTTGAGTCCTAGATGAGAGTATAGCCTGTTTAGAGCCATAAAATCCATTATTAGAGCTACAGAATTTGAAATTACTAATGGAGAATTCAAAGGCACTTAAAACTAGGAGTCATGTATTCCATAAGTCTAGGAGGAAAATCCAGAACAGGAATAACCAAGAAGTCAAGAGATTTTCACTAAGAAAAAGGTGTCAAAGTCAAAGGATGGGAAAAAAAGTATATGCTTCTTGTAGGCTTTGGTGTCCAAAATAGTTTTCTTTAGATTAAAGTCTATTGTGAAATAAGACATGAAATTGAAAATCTTAGAGTAAGATTTTTTTTAAAAAACTAGTGTAAATTAGAATTAGAATGTCACAAATTTTTGGAATTTGTATTTGCAGTAATATAAATTGCCTTTTATATTTTCCTACTAGTATAACTAAGTTGCAGTTCTGGAGCTTTTTGTTTTTCTATGGATGTAAAAAGGAACACTGGATTTCACATGTATCCCCAAGTGGGTTTTCTTCCTAAGGTTTCCTGACAGTTGCCTTATTTTTCCTCTTTTACTATATTAGCACTAAATATAGAATAAGTAAATAAGCTAATAGCTGGAAGAGAGAAAAGAGATGTGGATGTTAATGACAGCTGTTCTCCCTGAAGAACAACAATGGACTAAGCAATTGCTGACAGAAAAAGCATCTGAGTGCAGGATGATCTCTAAAACAGACCTTGAGAATAGAACACGCGCATGCCAGAGCTATTTTTATTTTCTACATAATTAAAAGAAAAAAAGTAGAAAAGTTCTGAATATAGATGTGCTGGGTTTGGCTGGGGCTGAGTTTGTCTTCACAGTGGCTGGTGTAAGGCTGTGTTTTGGATTTGTGCTGTGACCACAGGGTTGATAAAAATACAGAAATGGTTTTGTTATTGCTGAGCAGGGCTTGCACAGAGCCAAGGCCTCTCCTGCTTCTCGTACTGCCACACTGGGGAGGAGACTGGGGGTGCCTGGGGGCTTGGAGGAGACACAGCCAGGACAGGTGACCCCAACTGACCAAGGGAGATTCCAGACCGTGTGACATCATGCTCAGTGCATGCACTGGGGGGAAGGAGGAGGAAGGGGGACATTTGGAGTGATGGAGTTTGTCTTCCCCAGTAACCATTGCATGTGATGGGGCCCTGCTCTCCTGGAGATGGCTGAGCACCTGCCTGCCATTGCAAAGCAGTGAATAAACCCCTGGTTTTGCTTTGCTTGCGTGTGCAGCTATAGCTTTCCCCTATTACACTGCCTTTATGTCAAACCATGAGTTTTCTGGCTTTTGCCCTTCTGATTCTCTCCATGATCCTGCTGGGGGAGGGAGCAAACAGCTGCTCTACAGAAATTCTCATTTATGGCTGCACTGAAGAAAGAATTAGAAAATGAGGACCAACAACAGCATGGATATATGGGAACTGATGAAGATAAAAATCAATCAAGTAAGAGGATTAGCAGGGAGCAAACTCTTGTAGACTTGTCCCCAGCTTTGAACTGAAGCTGCTGTTGGTCATTAATGATTAATGACTCAAGCATTAGCTAAGGGTAAACTGTGTGATGGTAACTCTATGAGTAATTAAAACACAGGTTCTATTTTACGTTTAAATTAAGAAATGTCTATAGAAAAACTAACTGAGGAATATCAGTCAAAAACTTTAACATAAATATATGGAAAATATAAAATCATAGATTCTTTTAGGTTGGAAAAGGCCTTTCAGACCGTCAAGTCCAACCCAGCACCGCCAAGTTCACCATGGAACTATGTCCCTAAGTGCCACATATACATGTCTTTAAATGTCTCCAGGAATGGTTACTCAAACACTTCACTGGGCAGCCTGTTCCAGTACTTGACAGCCCTTACAGAGAAGAATATTTTTGTAGTATCCAGTTTAAACCTCCAAGCAGAACTTGGGGACAATTTCTCTTGTCCTATTGCCTGCTACTTTGGAGATAAAGGCTCTCACCTGTGTACAACCTCCTGTCCGGTAGTTGTAGAGAAGGTCCTCCTGGGCCTCCTTGTCTTCAGGCTAAAAAATCCCAATTCCCCCAGATACTCCACGTAAGACTTTTCTCTGGTCCCTTTACCAGTTTCAATGCCCTTCTTTGGACACTTTCCAGCAAATAGTTTAATTAATTTACAGCATTTGCTCTTTAAAAATAGGGTGTATATACTGTGATTTAAATTAACTCTGCCAATTAGAGTTTAAATGAGTTAATATAAAGTCTTAAAGAGATTAGCCATCTGTCATTTCTCAAATGATCTTAATGGAATAAGTCTTCCGTATTACACATGTAATTGCTACTAATTTTTTGTCTTGTACATGAACTATAGGTGGGGGAAAACACCCTTGTAATTAAGATAAAGTGTAAGTGGGCATTTAAGTGTGTTGATTATTGATAATTATCTGTTATTGCCACATCAGATGGCCAGCTGTTTACCATGGTTCTGTAGTTCTAGACCAAATCAATGGGAAGGAGATAGGAGGCCAAAGTAATTTGAATTCTTGAATGCAGAGAGATCAAAAGGGAAAAAATACCTAATATATTCTCTTTATTTAAATAATTTTAATTTAATCCATGTTTAAAAGTTCTTCACTCAACAATGAATATCTTTTGCATTATGTTACAAGATTACAATTGCAGGGATGTATTCCATTTATATTTTTGGGAACTTTTATGCATTTTTGCACCTTAAAGATGATCTCAGTTCTTATTTTCTGGTGTTAATGGATGGTTCAGGAAAACTGCCAGCATAATATTTTTCATCCTTAAGTAAGGAATGCAACTCAGTCATCATTCCTATTTGCTACTGGATTGTATTATCATTATTTATTTTTTCTTAGTACTTTGCATAATTTGGATACACAAGGCACATACTGGGAAGCCTTGCAGTATGCATGTAGGAATTTCTATACAGACATTTATTTTTAATCGTAAAATGCACAGTAGGAAGGATAGGGGCTGACATTGCATAGTGCAAACGAGGAGGCAGGTGCCACACCTTGTGGATAACGTTAAATTTTACTAAGTTCAGCGAGAATCTCTGCACAGATGACAAATTTGGCAAGACAGGTCCCCAGCTGTCATTGCATTGAGATGCATCAGAGCATCCAGTGTTTTCTGATGAGTTTATGCTACCAGACTTACTTTGTAGGGTGCAATACTTTACCCTAGATACCCTTCTGAAGTAAAGTTTTTCTCAAGCAATATTCTCATGGAATATTCTGAAATAATATTTCAAAATAAATCACCTTTACTGTATGTGCCTGTATATATAGATATGTATGTGTATATATATATTTGTGTGTGTATATAGTGTATTTGCACACACAAATATGCAAAAGTAAATCAATTGAATCGTCACATAATTTTTGCCTTTTTAAGTTGTCTGTGTCATAAGAACAATTTAATGAGACTTTCATATGCATTTACTGTTACTGTTGTTATTACCATGAGGCAATAGGAAATACTGGAGTTAAAATTTTTTCTCTGTCTAGAAAGATCTCATTCCAGAGATAGTTTAGTCAATATAAATAGAGTATTTAAAACTTAACTGGATTCCCTGAACAGAGATGTTATGAATTTTAATGCTGTTGAGCCTGAGTCCTGGGCAGTGCAAAATGCATTTCAGATACACTAGATAATAAAGCTTTAGAATTCATCATTGAAACCAGTGCATTTGGTCTTTGTACAAGATGTTTATGCAAGTTCAGGTTAATAAATCATTAAAATTTCTCCACAAAAATAATCTTTTATTTCTTTGCCTGTGTAATACTATTGTACCTAGCCTGTTCCCGTCTTCATTATGGTGAGCAGTGAAATAAGTATGGAACTTTCATTAAATGTGTCACATGATTTCTAAAGATTTTTTTGAAATAAATGGCCTTGAGAAATAATTCAACAATAATTTAACACTTCTAAATAAGGCAAATAATATTTCTAAATTAGTTTTTGAACTTAAAAACCATATTGCAGGTTCTGTTTTAATGTTTCTTCTATAAATTGCTTTTTTGCTACTTTGTAATGCATGGTCCTAACTGATTCTGTAGTTTCTGATTTGGTATTTAAGATTGCTCAACTCAGGCTCTGCAATTTTCTCCTTTCTCTTTTAAGATGACTTTACAAGTGTTTTAATAAAAAAAGGAACCAAAGTGATAAGCATGAATTAATGATGAATTATGATCAGAACACCACCCTTTTATTATTAATAAGTATTTCTGTTTTAGTAAAGGTGAACAGTCTGTCTATCATTAATGATAAAACTGTTTCTGATGGTCTCTTTAAATTGGTGTGGACAGTGTGCCAAGTGCTGAAAGAGTAGACGTAGTGACATAGTTTATTCAGGATATTTTCAGGTGTAGTTTAACTGTGTAATCAGTCCATAAAAGAGCCACTCCTGAAGTTTAAGCTGTCTAGCCTGTTAGGTGTCACTGTAGTAAGCAATATGAAGAAACACTGTGTTTAAATGGTTTTAAGTATGCTATTGATCAGATGAGAAACAAATTTAGATGGATTGTAAATCACACTGATCCATTTTTTCTGATTTTTTTTATTCAAATCATATAAAAATCTCCTTTAATTGAATCACAGGTTTTCTCCTAACTCTGAAACATTTTCCTCCTATAAATGACATGTAAACTTCAATCCAGGAATCATTCATCAGCCCATGAATTTTTCATGAGTCAGTAATACATGATTTCAATAGAAGTATACCTAAAGTCTGAGCAGATAACCACAGAAGAAATAGTGATGGCTGTTTCAATACAGTTTGTACAGAAGCATCCTCCATGAACTTTCTTACAGGAGGATAAGAAGCCCCAAAGCTTACATAGAGTAGGATACCAGGCATATTACTTTTGCATCCAAGTCCTTTTATTTAGCTGATGGAAAGTTAATTTTATTGCTATTGTATGCTTTAAGAAAAAAATCCATCTTGAAAGACTCAGTAGTTTTTCTTATTCCCAAAACAGTAAATGTTAGGAAGGCACACTCAAATTGGCAGTCATCTCTTTGTATGAAAGACATACATCTGTGCAAATGATCTTCAAGGCTCTGGTCCTGCAAACCTTAGTGGGTTTTCAGAGCTGCTTCAGCCACACACAAGAGCTCTTCCTCTTGCTGTGGCAGTCTGCAATCACCTGCTGCCCTCTAATATACTCTTTTCCCTTGTTAAGAGCTGCTGTACATGCCAGGGGTGCTTCTGCAGTCCTAAGGCATAAGATGGATGACTGTGCTTCCTCTTTGAACATGATACTTAATTTGTCAAATCTAGTTATTTAAGCTGAGTTTACCAGTGTGATGTATTGTTGTAGGGACCCTTCCTCCAAAGATATCAGGAGAATGGCTTTACAGGAGATTTTTGCCTGCTGAATACATTTCAGACATTCCCATAGTTATTTTCTTCTGATGTATCATTTTTAAAATACAAAATCATTATTAATTAATATTTAAAGAAAAACATATTTAAACAATACCATAATATTAACATAAAATAAGAAAGCCAGGATACTGTTATTATATAGATTCTCCTTTCTTATCTAATTTGCATGAACATAATTTTTCTATTATGCAGTGGTTTCACGTGAATACTGTTTCAGCCAGCATAAGAGATTTCACTATGTTAGGAGGTCAGAGTCAAATGTTGTTGAATGGATTTTAGAGGGGCTGGATCACTTGGCGAACAATAACAATTTTAGTTATTCATGCTGAGAGCAAAATAATTAAATCTCATGCTGGAGGGCAGAGGCCTGCAGCCTGTGCTCTGCTACATCCAGTGAGGGTTGAAGAGAGCATGATTGGTGATACGAGAGACACAAGTCCTTGTTTAGAAGAGGTATATTAGGTTTATGTTATTAAAAACCAAACTAATAAACACTTAACAACAGCAAACCCACAAAAATAAAACTAAACCTATGTAGCATTTAAAATTTATTAGTTAGATTGAGGTGAATGTTTCCCCCTTTTAAACAACAGGTCTTTGCCATTACTAGAGGAAAATTTACCTCTACTGATGTATTGGATATGTGCCATTCTGCCAGTTTTATACTCCTACAGTTTATGGCCACTATTGAAACAGCAAGTTGAAAATTTCCATAGTGATTTGCAAATGTTAAGAAATTAATTTTCTTGACAACTCAGTGGGATATGTGCAACCATTATTTATAAAGAAGAAGATTTCGAGCAGTCTTCTCGCTCAAAATGAGGGAAGAAGGAGCATCTGAGTCCAGATATAGGACTTGTGCTAAATAGCCAGAACTGATCTAAGCTGCACTAATAAAATCCACTAAAACCTGGGCAGAATGATAGCCATGGAAACGTCACATGCAGGTTAGTCCATGTGTGCTGATTAAAATTAGATGTCTTTATGTCCCCCAAACAGTTGGTTTTCCTGAAATTACATGTGGATAGATGAATACTGTTGATTTAACAAAAATTCAAGGAGTATTTCCAGAAGATGGAAGCATTTTATTTTGACGCCTACAGACTAAGATATTGCATTTTGAAAATAATAGAGCTTTTCATGTATCATTTTGAAATGACACTTTAGGACATCTTATTTTGAGATTCCATTTACCCTTTCTTAAAAATCACAAACTAAAACATTAAAATGTTCTGTTACCTAAATACTTTAGCAGTGCTTTTTTTTCTTTTTTTTTTTCAGATTAGTAGTGCACTGCAAGTCAACATAAAATCACATTCTCCAGACTGTTAATTTGTTCCCAAAAAGGCTATTTTCTAGTATGTCCTAGTCACCAGACTGAGGAGTCTCATCCATCACACTCCTGGTGCTAGGACAGGCCATGCTAGAAGCTGTTTGAAAAGTAGGCAGGCTTCTGTTTTCAGGTTATTTATTTCATCTAAATAAAGCTCTTTGTATGGGCTGAAGGGAAGGAAAACATGGGCTGCACTTTGAAGACCTGCCTTCTGCTACCCATGCCTTTTGCAGTTTGGAGCGTGCGTCTCGCACCATTAGTCAGCTTTCTGAAGGAAACCCAAAGAATCCTGCATAAGATAAACCTGCATGAATGAATTATACAGCAGAAGTAGCATATGGATTTTCAGTATGCTAGCCAGCTCTTCGGCAAATGTTTATGAGAATACTGTAGCCCACATAGAAAGTGTAATGATGGTAGCTCCCTGTTAATGCAAGTGGAATTATGCTGCAGTGCAGTTATCACGTACTAGTATGTGATAAAAATAGATACCCCTGGCTTTTTCATGGTCACATGTTCACATAGCTAGCCCTATTGCCAGTGAATACTACTGTGCTTCTCTCTTTTTTTAATCTGGAAACCTATACAAAGCTCTTATTTTGTTGTGGTTTTAAAAATTCAGGACCATCCCATTTTTGCTTTCCTTTTCAGAGCATGACGAATGTGTAACAAACCAGCACAACTGTGATGAAAACGCGCTTTGTTTCAACACCGTGGGTGGGCACAACTGTGTCTGCAAGCCGGGTTACACGGGAAATGGCACCATCTGCAAAGGTGAGCTGCTGAAACCTCTCTGCCATGCTCTCTCATAGTTGATGCACTTCTGGTCATTTGCCTTGAACAAGACTGACGAAATGCTAGGCTAAACGCTAGGGTCCTTCATCTATATGATCTTCACTGACTTAGCATTTGGCAGTTTGCAGTAATTTGAAGATGATGCATACATGGATAGTAGGCTCTAAAATTTAAAGCAGTTTTGTTTCATGTTTTGTGTCTGCAGTTTCTATATATGGTACACCATACAAGGAAGCCTACAGTAACCAAGAAAGTTGTCTGTGAAAACATTGTCAGATTTGCATTGTCCATGGTCACTGACTTGCTATTTTACTTGGATGAACTAAAAATTGTTTGGTATGTCTTGTTATCATGAGAAAAGCAGTAGATAAGGGCGCACAAAACCTCCACTACAAGTGAATTGCTGTCATGTTTTCTAACATTCTGATTCACTGTTAAACATTAGAACTTAAATTTCTAGTCTTAAAAATATGCTTTCCCCAAGGTACAATGCTGCTTTTATTCCTATTGCATTTCACATCAGAAGAAATTTTACTTGGTAGTTGGGCCCAAATCCTTGGAAGTTCTCAAGCTCTGAATACAGGATATAGAGAGTGTTTGAAAGTAAAAGTAGTGTAGCTGTAGGGGAATGAATTCAGACATGAGAAGTGGGACAGATGTAGCAATATCATACCCAGTGTTCTTGAGGTTGTGCCTCAGTGCTCTTGGTCTCTTAGCTGTCTAAGGGTCCAGAGTTAACACTGGTAATGTCCCATAGATGTCTTCTGCTGCTATTGCCAAATCTAAGCAACCCAGAATTTCTTTAATTGCTAAGTCTGATTAAGGTCTTAGCACTAGTTATTCCACCACCTGATTTAAATGGTACATTTTTTCTATATATTCCAAAGACAAGCTCTTTGTAAAACATGGCAGCCTCGTTCACTTCCAGTCAAACACATGAGTAGTGGGAGACCTGTCAGTAAATACATCCATTCATGCTGGGCTCTCTGAGGAATAACTCTCTGGGAAACAAGAAGAAAATCCTCCTGGTGAGGTTTAAACCAAAAGTATCTTCTTTCAGAAGAGCACAGCTCACTCCTGTGCTGTGCTTGGTAGTAGTCCCAAATTCTTCTGCTGAAGGTGAGTCAGCTTCTAAAAGATTTCCTTGGGTCAAAGAGAAGGTGCATAACCCTACAATACTGTGTTCAGCTCTTCTGAGTAAGAGTTCTGACTGCAGATCTGACCATGGTGCACTCCTGGGTTGGGAAGCTTCTATGTCAGTGGCAATGGTCTCACAAGGCTGATGTCTCAAAATTGAGAGCTGGATAGCTTAAATCTGTAATAGTTTTCTCTCAGATGAGCCATAAGACCTCATCAGTGGTGCTGTTACACAGGGCAGCTGTAAACCAAAGCCTGGCACATCTGGCTGGTTACAAGTGCAGGGCTAGATCAGTGCCCTGAAGCAGCTCTTTGTGTAAGTTATAACTTCCATCTGCCTAGTTTCACATACAGTTTCTTCTGGCCAGAGCATGCAGATGCAATCAGGGCAACTAACAGTCAGAGCTGGTTGCAGTTCTGGGTCCACAGAAGTGGCTCTTCAAGCATACACTCCTGGAAAATGCTACACCAGAATATGTAAGTGCAGCATACCAAAGAACAAGTTCAAGGATTGACTTTAGGCTGTAAATTCCGGAAGTTTTGAAGTTCTTCAGAATCCCTTGAGACAAAATTAGTATTTTTGTTGTTTCTATTAAATTACATAATAAAGGACGGAGGAAGCCAGACAGTTTAATATTGAGTTGTGCCTTTTATGTTCAGGCTTTTATTTGGGCAGCAGAACAGACCAGCTCTGCCCTAGGAAGAGTCTGTTCCAAGGGAAGGTGTCTTTCACTGCTTCCCAGTGCATGTGAAGGAGCACATATGGGAGCTGTTGTCTTCAGATGATTTACTCTAATCTCCTTCTGTAGCTTGTCAGCCCATCTGGCCAGTGAGGCAGGGGGGCCATAAACCATCTCTTTGTGACCTCTATCCTCAGGAGAAGGCAGTCTCTGCACTCTGTGCCGCATGGACGGCGTTCTGTCCAAGCCTGCCAGCAGACTGTGTTCACCTGCAGAATTGCTGAGTGTGATTCTCTTAGCCACATATTGTGATTTTGCATTTTGCAGCATTTTGCAAAGACGGATGTAGGAACGGAGGAGCCTGTATTGCTTCCAATGTGTGTGCCTGCCCACAAGGCTTCACTGGGCCCAGCTGTGAAACTGGTAAGATTATAACTTAATTTACGATGAAGATAATCCAAGGAGGATGTTTGAAGTAATCAAAGAATGAAGGAGAATTTAAGTTTGTGCCCTGAAAGAGGAAGCTGCCACTGAAACGTTACTCACATTTTTTATATGCTTCCCAAGAGAATATATTGCAACAATTCTAATTAGAAGCACATGGACTGCAAAAATTAGAACATAAATTAAGACATCTTGGGTTTTGATGTTTCATAATTAATGCGATTATTATGGACTTGATTTTCACCTCAAATGGCCTTGGGTATCTCATATAAATAACAGATAATCTGACATCTGGAAATAAATTCGAGTAACTGATTGCTTCTGTGCTGTATTAGTGTTCCTGGTTCAGTAACCCACCTTCATTTGCAACCTTCTTTGAAGACTTGTGATTAACCCAGCTTACTTTACTCAGTGTTAGGGCAGATTTCAGTGTTCTTACTGCTTTTACGTTCTTTCACAAGCATTCCTTTATCTTCCCCTGCTACCCCTGATGATGGCAGTACCACAAGGCTTTGTTTTAGATCTTTATTTTTTAAGTCTTGGATCTAATCAAATTATATTGCCCAGCAGAGTATGTAGAATGTTAATTCTTAGCATCTCAAGTGCCTGTAAATAATTTTTCAAAGTTCAAATGAATAGCTTCAGCACCTTTATTTATTGCTGCAGATTTTTTAAATGCATTCTGAGCATACTTGCCTCCAGGAGGTAAAGAGAGAAAGCTTGCTTAGATTAATTGGCTTCAGTGTGCCTAATAAAAGGGCAGTCTGCCACCTATGATTGACTATTGTTGCTGTTCTATATTGCCTTCAATAAATCTTCCAAACTGTAAAAAGGAGGTCATTTGAGAAAGTATTGCTTTCATCTGACTTGTAAACATAGCCAGTTTAATGAAAAACACAGACCAGTCTGAATTCTGTATTATCTGGTCTGTTTTGAGAGGTGAGAAATGTGGCTGTTTTCATTTTTTTGTATTTGAGCAGATGCACACGAGAGATGCTATGTGAAAAACAGCATTCTATTTGCTCATCTGTTTCTAAAACAATGTTAGAAGTGCAAGTTTTCAAATATTGCTCACTATTTCACAGCATAGTACTGGGTACCAAGGTGTCTCCACTGTAACACTGCTTAGAACAAATTGTATGCTAAGATAATGCTCAAGTATTAAAGCAGTTAATTTATTTTAGTAATAGCTGTCTTACACATTCCTTGAACCACTCTCCTGCTCTCAACTTAATATAACAGTATAGTTTCAAAGTGCATAATCATTTTATCTCCTATCTGAAGTGTGTAGACTAGAAGCATATTTGCTTTAGTCTCCTTCTATGGTCAATATTAATAGCCACTATCAAAGCAAGATCTTACTGGCTTTTCAGAACTGACCTTGGAAGTCCTATCTGTGCTCCCTTCTTTATAGGACAATCCAGGGACACTCAGTCCCCAATCCAGTAAATTCTGGGCATGACTGAAACTAACTTAAGTTAGATTAGCTGCATTCAGCCCCAAATGTCCTTCCAAAGAATCTGAACTGCTGGCCTAACTTCCCATCCTTCCTGCCCTTCAGGAAATATATAGGGAGGCAGGCAGAGGCTTGGAGCATATCTTATGCCTTTCTGAATACCTAATCTCAGTGTTTAACATAAGGTTAGTATGGTGGTGACCTGTGACATGGCTAGTGATAATGTTGCTGTGATGTGGAGCCAATTTGCCAGCCCCAAAACAGTTTCACAGCTCAGTTTTCTGAGAAGACCCTCTCTCCTGTTTAATTTCTGTTGAACAGGTTTTGGTTTGGTTTTTTTTTTTCCTACTGTAGAAATAAGTAATCCTACAGGTTAGCCACAGGAGCACAGATCTGGTTACCTCAAGTGGGGACTAACATGCAGAGTAGGGTTGTCATCTACTTGTGAATGGCTTTGAAACATACAGTCTGAAATAGGGTCAGAGTGGCAAATGGAAGAACTATCTGGTGGGTAAAGAGTAAAAGCTGTTTTTTTCTGAGACTGTGCTGTCAGAAAAATGGTGCTGTATACAGCCGTAAAAGAAAACTGGAGCTTCAAACAGTACATATTCACTCCTAGTGAATGTAGCAGAGTTTGCTGAAGGTACTTCTTGTTAGGCTTGAAATGTTTCAAGATGTTTGTACTACAAATAATTTATGCTGGAAGCTTCCCTTTGAACAGTCTCTGTATCTACAAAGGTGATGTAATCTTCTTGAGGCAGATATCTTCCATTGCAATCGCATACAGAGAAGGAGGAGGATTGATGTAAAGGTGCCAAATCTATTTTAAGATTGCACATCACTTATTTCTCTTTATTCTACACA
The DNA here is from genome assembly GCA_013401135.1 of Cettia cetti. NCBI lineage: Eukaryota > Metazoa > Chordata > Aves > Passeriformes > Sylviidae > Cettia > Cettia cetti. The sequence goes on along the minus strand of VZUI01038102.1, from coordinate 132,130 downwards.
TTTTAAAAACTGCTTATTGAAGAATCTTGGGATTTTTAAGTTAAAATATACAGTTAAGTAGACATTGTCAGCAGCTGCTGAACCTATGAATTAATTAGCAGGAGATTGAATCCACACCCCAGCAATAACCTAGAAAATGCAACCATCAGTTCTTAGTGTTTCCTTCTGTAAAAGGTGGTTTAAGAGTTCTGCTTAAATAATTTCTCAGAATCGTAGAAAAGAAAGGATGAAGTTGGAAGGGACCTCCTGAGATCATCTTGTTTAACCCCCCTGCTCAGAAGAGCAGGGTCAAATACAGCTGGCTTCTACAGCTGGCATACAGGACAGCGTCCTGTTGGATTTGGTCCTGTTTCAGGGTTGGAGACTCCACAAGTTCTCTGGACAACCGATTCCAGTGTTCAACCACCCTCAGAGTACAAAAAAAATTCTTTTTCATTATTTTCACATGAAATTTGCCATGCCCCTAGTCCCTTTTCTGGGCATGACTGAGAATTCCTATCTTCCTTCAACACTATTAGGTATTTATACACGTTGATAAGTTTTCTCTCAGCCTTTTCATTTCCAGGCTGAACATCTTAGCTCTATTAGTCTCTCCTGGTATGACAGATGCTCTGCTCCGTTAATCATCTTCACAGCACTGCGCTGGGTTTGCTCCAAGTCTCTCCTGTACTAGGGAATACAGTGCAAGATCCAACACTCCAGAGAGGATCCTAGCAGCATGAAATAGGAGGACACAATCATGCCCCCTGACGTGCTGGCAATAAGCTTCCTAATTCTGAAAGCACAATGCTGCCTCATGTCCACCAGCACCTCCAGGTTGTCTTCTGTCAGGTAGCTTTTCTACTGCCCCTCTGGTGCCTGAGGTTGTTTCTTAGTAGTTTTAGGACTTCGCATTTCCCTCTGAACTTGAAGATATTCCCAATGGCCAGTTTTCTCCAGCCTGTTAAGTCCCTCTGAATGTCAGTAAAACTATCTGGTGTAGCAACGTCTCCTCCAAATTTCATATCGTCAGAAAATGTGCTGAGGGTGCTCTTTGCCTTACTGTTAGATGTTAAGCAGTCCTGGCCCAGTACCTGGTGTTTACCCGGGTGTTTTTGATTTTTCTTGCTTCAGACAGAATTTTCCTCTGGTCTTGGTGACCTGGGACACCTGAAGGCACCTATAAAGACCAAAGTGAAGAAGGCACTGAGGACCTCACTGTTTAGAATTTCCTTTCCAAAACCCAACCTTGCATACTTAATCACTATCAATATTTCTCCCAAAGCTGAGAGGGATGATGCTGTCCATACTTAGGTCCTGCCTGTGCAGCCTAAACTCAGTGCAGATTTTGCAAAGGGAAGTCCTGTGTACATAAAAATGGTTTCATAAATTTTTTGCTTCCAAAGAATGGACCATTACTTCTGGTTGGCTGTTTCAGTATTCTGTATTCACTGTGGACTGTCTTGCAGTTAACAGAGCACAGAGCTGTTACAACGTCTTTGAATGATCTGTTGGGAGCCTTTTAGGTTAATCATGACCTGTGCCATGTGGAAATGGACCAGTGGAATGAGGTAGCAGATGGAAGAATCATACGCAGATATATCAGCCTATACCACCTATTAAAAAAATTAGTATTAAGCCATAAAATGAGACTAAAAGTCATCAAGTCACAAAAATGAATGGGAGAATTTCTATGTCTCCTTCCAAAGGATATGGATTAAGACATTATTAACGTTGGGGATGCATTCATTGGCTTAGAGATGCAGCATTTATATAATAAAAAAACCAAAACAATGGTCTTAAAAGGTAAACCAGCCGTTTATGAAGTAGACCAGCTTTGTGCAGTGTAGAAATAAGACTACCAAGCAAATCTAAAAGTTTTTGTGCCTGATAAACTTTCTCAAAATACCTGACTTAATACTGTCTTCTTTAATTGCAAAATTATGAATTCTTTAATTGGCATTTTTAGGTGCTGTCTTAAATCATGTTTGAAGTGTGTTATATTTTAGAACTCAGAACAGGATAATTTTGTAGGATTTGCTTGATGTTATTTCAACTTTCCTTGAATTTGGTGACAAATCTTTAAGAGTGGATTTGTTCTCTTACTATGTATGCATATTTGCTAGTGTACGCATACAAGATGACTACATTTTTGCTGCTTGTCAGCTTCTTTTTTTTTTTTTTTTTGAGTTTCCACACTTGTTTTGTGCTTTGAGTATTTCTATGGACAGCTTTTAATTATGCATGAGATCAAAAAGCAGAGTTTTGCTAGTAGTAGTGTTTTGATGTAGTTTTTGTTAACAGGTGGCTGCAAGTTTTTGGATTATTTTCTGCTATTTGAATTTCCTGCTAATGAATTTTCCTTGGTTATTGCAGGAATCATGTCCACCTGTTACTAAACAATCCATGTTCAAGCTGCTGAAAATAAACTGGCAATCAAAGCTGTTACCTTTGAAAGCAACAATTGAGAAACACTTAATCTGTGTTCTATATTAATTCAGCCACACACTGTTACTAACATTTGGCTTAATTAAAGGTATAACTGAATTTATGGGAAAAAATGGTGAGTGATTGATGAGGGTGAGATGACACTCTCTTACCTGAGCTCTTATCAGAAATATCCAAAGTCAAGGAAAAGCTATTATTTAGATCTCTGCATTTTTTTCTTTTTTCTTTTCCATGTATGGAAAACTTCCCCCTCAAGGGATGTTGCTAAAACACATTCTTGCAACATTTGTAGTTCAAAGTACTGAAATATGACTCAGACAAGTGATTTTGCTAAAAAATTGTTATAGATCAGATCTTGTCAGTTTTGTGCTACTTTTTATATAAGCTAAATAATTAACATACATGACTATTACTCTTCTCAGCAAATCCAAATTAATTTGTTAATGTTCACTGACCTTAATAATAGCAGACTTCAGGTTATTAAAGGCTATTATTAGTCCTATTTCAAGGAAATATTGTTAAAATCTTATGATTTCCCATTTATTAGGAAAAATATTTTATTGGTATTAGAAAAGAATAATTTGTCAAAGTGACCAGAGAGCTTGTTAACTTGGCTGAGTTTGCAAAAATGAAGCGGTTTAATATTTTTAGCATGACAAGAGAACTGCTTCCATTTAAGGCCTTGATCCCTTGTGTTCAGTTAAAACAACCACAATCATCTTGTCACCAGGTAGGCTCTGAAGGTGAAGCTGTGACACAAATGGTAATTGAAGCCTATGGAGTTTGAACCAAGGCTTTAAGAACCAAAATCACTTTTGGCAGAATTGTTAAGAATTCTTGGCTACAGTATCCGTAAGCTGCGAGAGTATCACAGTCAAAACTTTCTGAGCAACTCAGGAATCTGCCATTTGCTCAGTTTTAAATTACTGGTGGCAGATTGGGATTTATAACAATAAAACCCAAAGACTCAAATTTGTGGTATAAGTACTTCAAGGTCTTGCACAAAGCTAGAGTAAGAGGTGTGCCCTTCATAGTCTAGCAGGGGAAGCCATCATGTTCTGGGGTAGATGAGTATAACAACAAACTCTTTGAGCAGAAAGCGTATTAAGATTAATATTTTCATTCTCTGAAATCCTTAAGAGATTACTGGGGGGTTTAGTGAAGGAACAAACAAAAGAAGGGAGCAAGAGAAGTGGAATAAACATTAAGGCAGCACAGGCATGAACTGTCCAAAGCAGGAGTTATAGGAAGGAGGGATGCCTCCCCTATTTCATTTGTTTTCATAGTCCACTTAACTTGTTTGGAATTTGTTGTCTTGAGTATTCAGTCTCCTGGTTCGGAGCTCTAAGTTTGAAACTTAGAAGTTAGAGGCTACTTTTATCAGGGAATGTTTTATTTACATTAAGGATTTGACTTCCATTCATGGAAATAACAGAAAGTTGAGCTACTCTTTAGAGTTTAGAAAAAATTTCTGCAAACAAATAGTTCTTAAGCATGATTTGCAGCATAAAACATTTTAATAGATGCCATTGTACCATAGGAATTCATTATGTTCTGAAAGTCAGGCCTTTGGAGTCACTGAAGTCTGGCAATTCAACGACAGTAATTTTCAAGGTTTGTGGGCTATTATAAACTTTTCCTTTGGTACAGGAAAAAAAAAAATAATAAAAAAAAATTCCCAGGACAGAGCCCAGAGAAACTCAATTGTGCCTTGCAAGTAGTTGAAGTTCAGCTTGGATGCTGAGCTGCATGCTGCTATTGTCCTGCAGCAGCTCTGAGGCTTTGGTGTCAGGTCTATGTAACCCAGGGCCCTCACTGTGGGAAGAGGTGAGTAAGGAGAAATTCTGGAATTACATGTCTAGCTCATTGCTGGCCATTGCTGCGATAGCCTTGGGGAATCACTGCCATTTTTCTTCTTTGAGTACTTCCAAGAGCGCTCCATTTCATTGGCAAGTCTCCTAGCTTCCTGCCCTGGTGAAATTTGGATATGTGGCATGTTGGGTTCAGAGGTTTTGCCTTTCCAGCCGCAGCTTAAGTGTAGATGAAAACACAGAGTTCCTGTTTAAATAGGCTTAACTTAATCTTTAATGGTAAGTATCTACCTGTGCTTTTTATCCTTGGGAGCTGAATCTCTGAAATGAAAACATTCTGAATTGCACCAGCATTTAATTAATATCTTCTGTGGCTTGCATTTCAGCAGAAAGAGATAGGACCCAGCTGCTTAAAATAATGTAATGGTTTTGCTGAGGATGATGAAACATGCTTTATAACTTGCATCTCTGCTACATAAAGTCACTACTCAGCTTACACAGGCTGAGTAATGTGCAGTCTGTGTTGCAGTCTTGCCTTTCTCAAAGATGGCTATGTTGCATGTCAACTACTTATTTCAGAAGCTAGAGCAGTGTTTTAGCTAGCCTTGGTTTATTGAGGTAATGCATAACTAGTGTGTTTAGTGTTGCCCATAGGAAAAGCAGATAGAAGAATCATGAGCAAACTTACGGGAAGAATCCTATAACATCAATTTCTATATCTTCTTTGAGCATAATTACTAGTTCTAACTTAGACTAATATGTCACTATGATAAATTTCCAGTAAGTTGATACTGAACCCTAATAATGAATTTTGAATATATAATTTGCGTTCTGCAGTCCTATCACTGAACTACAGTTATGCAATGTGAAACAAGCATCCTCAGGTAGAATTTTTTTTGGTGACTTGATGAGAGGTTAGCAGGATAAGACTGCATGAAGTATTTCCTTACAAAGCCATACCAGTGTATCAGTCACTCCTGATTGATAGCATTACTGCTTTTCTTGTGGTTCCAAAACTTTGTAATGCTTTCAAAATATAAGGTGACTTTTGAAATTTAAACAAGAACTTGTAAGGAGTAGGCTAAAATCAACACAGTAATTTGCACCATCACTTTACTATAATTTTTGTGTTGCCCAGGGTGAAAACTATTAGATTTTACCTTCTGAGCTACTGTATGTAGTAGCTGCTTAAGCACCATATGTGCATAAGAGCAATATGTCAAATACTGAACTGTGCTCCCATGAACTATCTAATGCAATACCTTGGTGATGTCACCCAGTCCTTGCAGAACATGGAAATTACATATATATATATATATATATATATATATTTTTTTTTTTTACTTCCCTTAGTTTCAAAGAAATAGTTTCTCAGAGCAGTAGTTCTAGGAATTTGGAGTTCTGCACTGCTTACATGCTTCTGGTTAAGGTAGTTTTCTGATGTACTGTTTAAGGCACAATATCTGTATCTGTTCCTGACTGGAGATAAATAGGGAGAAATGGCCTCATTCACAGTGCGTGACTGTTCCAGGCACACAGGCCTAATTTGTACTGTCAGATCAGTTTCTGAAAAATCTCATTTGGCTGCTCTAGAGCAGAGAGTGCTTTTGGATCCTGTATTTTTGTTCCTGAACTCTTTTTGATAAGCTTTAAATAAATCATGAAGTTAGGAGCCATCATCTTTCCAGCTTCTGTTCTGTTGATAAGCTATACAGTAGTTAACTGTGCTGTAACTTTTTCCCCTTCATAAATACACTGTCCCAGCTTGGGCTTGGCTGGTGGCAGGTCCATCTTGGAGCCAGCTGGCATTGGCTCTGTTGAACATGGGGGAAGCTTCTGGCAGCTTCTCACAGCAGCCACTGCTGTAGCCTCCCTGCCTTACAAAACCTGGCCATGCAAACCCAGCGTGGCATCTGTGTTCCCTTTGTCTTGCCTGAACATTCTCCATTTGTTAGTATTAAGGGCATAAAGTAGTTAAAGTTTATTCTCCAGCTCAAAAGAATTTGGAAGATCCTTTACAGAGAGTACCAGAAACTACAGCACAGAATGTCTGCTGAAGCTCTTCTCCATGAGGTTTTTTCCTCAAAAAAAGCCTAATAGGTTTAAAGGTTTTTAGTCAGAAAGCTTTATTCATCTGTGTCTGCGATGTTTACAGTCCAAGTTTAGATTCAGAAAGGACTGTTGTTGGAAAGAGAAACAGTACTGCATATTCCTCAATAATGATAAAAATCTAGCAAATAATTATTGTCATTTCAATTGTTATTATAATCAATGCTTTCAGCCAACTTCAACTAACTATGTTCCAGTAAAAGCCAAATCTTTATATTTACTGTTAAGAGAAAGTTCAAAACAGAAAAGGAAAACATGATTGGCAATCTCAGAAACTGTGTTCAGCTAATGCCTGGAGAATGTGCCTTTCCTGCAAGGAATGTGCCATGTTAACAATGTTCCAAGTGTTAATTAGGGCTACGGAAAAATATATGTGCAGCCAATAATGGGGTTGCAAACTTGAAATAAATGGTATAGATAAGCTGTTTGTGAGCTTCTGAAACTCAAAACAACTTCTTGCTCTTCCCTTTCTCCAAATATTTTCCTTGAAAGCGTATAATAATTTGAAGTTAGTGACTGGTGTGGGTGCTATATCAAACTAGTATTTCAAGTATTCATAAAAATCAAACATCCTTAGAGGGCAGCAGAACAGTACAGGGGCTATTATACTACAAAAAACACTTGTGATCAACATTGGGAGATCTCTCTGAAAAAAATAATTCAAGACTTCAATCACAGTATCACAAAAACATAGAATGGTTTAGATTGGAAGGGATCTTTAAGACCATCTAGTTCTAGCCCCCCTGCCATTGGCAGGAATGCTTTTCCCTATACAAGTTGCTCAGAGCTCTCTTCCACCTGGCCTTGAACACCTCCAGAAATGGGCATCCACAACTTCTCTGGGCAACCTCTTCTAGAGCCTGACCACCCTCACAGTAAATTACTTCTTCCTAACATCTGATTTAGACCTACTCTCAGTTTTCAAGCCATTCCCCTTTGTCCTGTCACTACATGCCCTTTGTAAATAGTCTTGTCCAATCCCTCTGAGTACTGGAAGGTCACAGTTAGGTTACCTTGAAGTCTTCTCTTTTCCTTGCTGAACGATTCCAATTATGTCAGCCTTCCCTCATAGGAGAAATGTTTCATTCCGCTAATCATCTTGGTGGCCCTCCTCTGGACTCATCCCAGCAGGTCTGTGTCCCTGTGGTGGGGACCCCAGAGCTGAGTGCAGCACTGCAGGTGAGGTCTCTCCAGAGTGGAGTAGGGGGGGCAGAGTAGCAGCAGAGTCACCTTCCTTGGCTGTCTAATCATGTCTCTTTTGATGCAGCTCAGGATGTGTTTGGCTTTCTGGGCCATGTCCAGCTTTGGCTTTTTGGGTCACGTTCAGCCTCTCCTCCACCAGCACCCCTGAGTCCTTCTCAGCAGGGCTGCTCTCCATCTCTTCACCCCCAGCCTGGGTTGATACCAGGGTTTGCCCCTGTCCAGGTGCAGCACCTTGACTTGGCCTTGTTAAACATCATGAGATTCCCATGGGCCCACTGCTCAAGCCTGTCCAAGTCCCTCTGGATGGCATCCTGTCCTTCAGGTGTGTCAACTGTGGTGTCACCTGCAAATGTGCTGAGGGTGCACTTCATCCCTTCATCCCTTCATCCCTGTCATTAATAAAGGCATTAAATAACATCAGCCCCAATACGGACAATTACTATCAGTGAGTGTCCTTGTGACTTCTGTGATCTGTGCTACCAAATAAAGCAGGTGGGAGAGAAAGGGCAAGGGGTAGATGGTAGAAGAACTTTCTTCCCATTTTACAGGTCTGGAATCAAGTCACATGAGGAAAATTGAGTAGGTGACAAAGTTTGCATAAGAAGACAGTAGTAGAAGTCCAGGTAAGATGTAGGTCATCTCATTTCTTCTCCCCTTGCCCCTCAGCTAAATATGTCAATAGCTGAGAGAAAACATGGGGGTTTATGCATATTATCTGTCAGTAGGAAGTACAGTGAATTTGTGAAACCTAAAAAAATCCTTTGACCTTCAAGGAGGATGTATTCAAAAATGGCTATCTCATTATATAGAAAAAAGGTTTAAAACTTGTCTTTGAGAGTAAACAAATGAGACCTGCAGCAAGCAAAGAGGAAAGCCAGGGCTCTGCAGATCAAATACTTTTACTTGGCTTCAGTGTTTGAAAGGGAGGTCATTCTCCCTGGTCTCACCTGATTTTTTCTCAGATGAAAAATAAGCTCAAAAATAGCAGTGAGACAAGGACTGGTGACTTTTGAAGCTTGGAATGTTTAGTTGCTTTACTTTGCTTTACAATTTATTTTTAAATATTCACAAAGAAAATCTTTGACAGAATTTAAACAAAAAATGCCCATATTGAACTTAATGTGCATTCTGGATTTAGGCATGAACCCTATTTTACCTTGTTTATAGCTAAAAATGCACTGCTGCTTCATCCTTTTGTGTCTTTTCCTCCATTTTCCCTGCCTGACACAGTTTCTTGGGTGCATATAATTTCTTTCCTCCCTCAGTGTCATCAATTTTAAATCACAAAAGATTTTTTTCTTTGCTGAAGAGTCACGTACTGGTACTTATCTTTTTCTCTTTATGTCTTTCTTTAGTTTGTTGCAAAACTACAATCCTATATGTAGCAGCTTAAGAAAAAAAAAAAGGGGAGAAAGAAACCAGGGAAGAGAGAATACTACAAAAGAGCTAAGGAGAAAGGATCTTCTTGTTATTTGTAAAAAACATCAAAATGCATCCACTACTTAGATATTATTTGCTATGGGGAAAAAAGTCCTTTATTAAACATGAAATCTAAAGTTTCAGCTACATTCCTAAAATACAGTCGGCTATAAATAGAATGTGAATAGTGCAGCTGGGCAGCATTGTAATAGAATTTTCTTCTGTTATATAAGGGAGATAGGGATGACCTTCATCACTCACTGTAAGCTCTCTCATGAATTATGAGTCATTCAACTATTAGTGGAATTAAAATCTATAACACTGCCAATCATTGTCCTGTATCCCTATGGAGTTCTTCCTTTTGCTGTTAACATGAGGTTGTCTACAGTCTCTGCACATATCATGCCAATGATATGTTTATAGCCCAAGCAAAAGAATAGTGATTTAGTTTCAAGTTGCTTCTACAGCTTTTTCATATTTATATTGAAAATATTTATTGTTTTTTGATGAGTTGTTGTCAACTGTAGCATGAAAGAATGATGTGTGTGGTTTTTCAGGATTTTTGTGCTTCAGCAATTTTGTTCAATCTCTGCATGATTTGACAGTTCAGGAGTAGCAATGCAAATTAGTTGTCAATGGACTAAGAATCCTGGTAAGAAGCCACTGATAAGAAAATGTAGGTAAGAATGTTTTAAACATTAGTACACATATAATATGTGCACTACCTTGACCAAAGAGTAGAGGACTATAGCAAGAGACCAAGCTCAAATCAGAGTGTAAAAAACAATTCCTAGTTCCTCAAACTGTGTTTGAGTTACTTTGAGGGCTCTTTTGTTTGTTTTCCATAAATTGCCTCTGAAGTAAATACTTGGAAATTTACTGTAATTCTTAACAGAGCTGATCTGAAACAACCTTTTGCAAGGCTGAGAATTTGCTGGTTGCATCAGTCTTTCATATGTGTGTAAACATCCTAACTCATGGTTACGGCTGACTTGACTCTTTACTTGAGGAAACCCAAGAGCTTTTGTCACTACACTGTGCAAGTGAAGGCTTCCTTCACACCCACTGGAAAAGAGGTAACTTTGGGCAAAACTAGCTCTTCTCTTTTCAGATTAGTTCCCTTTTGTTTAGAATTCAGCTACCCTTTTCCTTCTTTAGCAGCTAGCCACTGGTGTGTTAGTCCTGTTTCTCACGTGCTGATGGAGTGATGTAACTTTCAGATGCTAGTAGGTATCTAAAACAGGTATGTCAATATGTTTCAAGGTATAAAAGTGTTTTTTCCGTCTTGGAGAAAATAAGTACTATTCTTTTTCAAGAAAGGGCTAATGAGGAAACAGAAGCATGTGTTACAGTTAACATGAGATGCTGTACTGAGAATGATGAACACAGTGAAAGCAAAACCACCTCTTTGTCAACAACTACAAATAGATGCACAATTCCTCTTAATTAGTCTTTCTAGTGGGGATTGGCACAATCAGTGTCACACAATAGAGCTAAAAAATATTTTACTGTATTCATGACTGCACCTAGTTCATCATGGCCAATTAGGTGCTCTGAATTTCAATTGCTACAAATATCACTTCCTTTGATGATATTGGGTGTGCAATGGGAGGCATAGTTTCAATTATTGGTGTGATCTGTGATTGATCAATTTTTGACAACAAAGAACAGTTAGCAGGGCCACATGGTGAAGCAGTCAGTGGAAAATTTCCTTTGATAACATTTCTATCTAATTTTGGAGCACCGCCACTGCCACACATGAAATACCAACACAATTGAATTTCTTTTTGCTGGCATTTAGCAGGACCTATGGGGGTGTGCAGAAATCAATGGGGGATCAGGAGTCTGGAAAATTGCATACTTGAAGAACTAATGAACTATAATTCTGTATTACATTCTCAATCACATTTTGCTTCCTTTTCATTAATGTAACTAAATTAGTTTTCTGTGGACAGGGTACTTTATAAACTGCAATCATGGTCTTGCTGGGATTAAAAAAAAAAAAAAAGACCTGTTATAACAGTAGCTATTTTTTTATGCAACATGACAGTTGGAAATTTTTAGAGAAGAACATATCATCTGCAGCACATATCTTCAACACCACATGTCGAAGCAATTATAAGATCACTTAACCAGAAGTTCTACTAGATCTGGGAGGTGTTGAGATAGAAGCAGCAACTCCAAAGACATTCCAAATACTTTTTTTTCTTTTTTCCCCCAAAATGGGCCTAATTCATTATCCAGGGGAGCAGGGAGCGGAAGGGCCATGGTCTTCACTCTTCTCTGAAAGCTGTGTCTGAGATAACTGGTGTTTCTAGTGCTGTGAAGAGAAAGTTCTTTTGCTCATGAAACTGTGTGTTATGGTAGGATAGAACTGTGGGTCACTCCTCTCCTTGCTGTGTTCCATGGGCCATCTATAATCTTGCCCTTTATGATTTAAACTTGTAACTGAATAAAATGTTGGGATGATATTGTAATTAAAATCAAGAATACTCTATGGTTTAATGACAACTTTCATGTGAGAACCATACAGTGGAAAGAATGCCCTACTACTCAAGATATTATATCATATCTTTAAAGAGTTCCTTGAAGATGACAAATCAGAGTGAGACTGTAAAAAAAATCAGGCTCTAGGACTGTGATTGACAAAGGCAGAAAGTTTCTTTGGAGTCAAGAGCAGTGTTAGAAGACAAAGGAGCTGATCAAACTTTACAAAATAGATTTAAAAGTCGTTCCAAACAACTTAGCTTCTCTGGTGTAACTGATATCTTCCTAGATTATGTTAGCATTCTTAGCTACTATATTCTTGAGGGTTTTATTCCTCTTTATGATATCTATATGCATATGGTATATGAGAATGTAGTGGGTGGAGATCCCAAAAGCTCATCTTTTGTTTTACAGTAAGATAGGTCCAGTATATTGAACTACTCTCAGGATCTTACATTTCTCCACCTCGACCTGTATTTTGCATAAGGTCTCAAACCAAAGGTCTGATTGAACAGGAGGGTCTTCTCAAGTATCATCATGTCAGAAATCTGTTGTTGCACGAACACCAACACAAATGTTTTGGTTCTTGAATGCAAGAGATGGGACTCTAGAATTTGCAGCAGTGGATAAAACCTTTTCAAGGCTAGTCCAGAAAACTGAGTCATTAATAGCAAATACTTCATGTCATACAGTTACCCTTCATTTAGTCCTACTGAATAAGGCCTTTTCCTGCTTCCATGCATGTTTACTAAAATTAGATAACCCAGACATCATCTTAATCCTACTGTATATTCTGTTATCTGAGCACAAATCTGAATAGTTGAAACATGACCTTTTACAAACAAGCCGGACATAATATCCTTGAAATTATATTGACATATGTAAAGGCATATCAGAGTCTGACTGTTGCAAATGTACCCATGAAAAAAACCCCAGCTATTAAAGATTTATCTGTTTAAGCAGCTTCAGAGTCTCCTAAACCACTTCTTCAGGGATCTGTTGCTGAAATTATTTTTCTTTCAGTTGTTTGCATTTAATTTATACTGTATATGGGGTTGGGATGTGGATAACTTAGGAGGTTAGCATTAGGCTGGAAAGGCTGTTGTCATTGAAATGAGATCTCAAATTTGGCCCGAGTCATGAGTGACTGAACATTTTGGAAGATGTTGTCTGCTCCTAATCTCTGTAAACATATCCAGTGATAAAACCCAATTAGCACTGGGACAGATTATTGCAATGGGGAGTCTCTATTAATTGGCAGTTTTAGCTAGCCAACTAGTCTTAGCTAGTTTCTCTGATGCAGAAAAACTTCTAGTATGGAGACAACTAAGTTCTAAGTATTCACAGCTCCCAATCTGTGGTGTTGACTCCCTGACAAGCAAGGACTTTGGTTTGTATTGACCTGGATAAAGCAGTTTATGACAGAAAGATTGTGTTGTTCTCTGTGTCTTTGTAAGTTTGTGAATGCGGGCTTTTCTAAGAGAAGGAATTGGTGATTAACCAAAAGATTTATGTCTTGAAATGAATAATATAAAAATGGTAGCAACGCCCCTCCCCTACACCATGGTTTTTGTTGAGTGCAGCTTGACTACATTAGAGCTTGGTCCTGTTGCTGAATGAAAGAGAACCACTATCTTTCTAATTGGCAATTTTATACCACTTTCAGTCTTCAAAAAGACATATTATATAGAAATTCTCTAATAATATGAATCAGAGAGCTAGTTCTCCTTTTCTTCTTTTTGTGCCGGTGGATAATTTGTTAATGATCTTATTTTACTCTTCAGGGAGCAAAGTTTTCTCAGTGTTCCCAAGAGAAAAGAGTATAATAGCTAAAACTGTTGCCACAGTTAAGGAAATGAGTGATCCTGAAGTATAAGGAAGGTATTCGGGAGAGCAAGGCTTTTCCATGTCAAGGGGTGTTAGGCGTATACAGCTCTTATTTTCAAAATACCTGTGATTGTGTGTCGACTTCATTAGAGATAGGCCTCTGCAAAAAAATTAAAAATTTTGAGTTAAAAAATGTGGAACAAAATATGGAAATAAGAAGGCTGACTAGTAAAAGTGAAGATATAAAGCCTTTTGCTAACTTTCTTTTATAGAGTAATATTTCATTTTCCATGCTTTTCTAGTACAGCATCAAACAGGACTTCATTATCACTGTTAATATTCCATATAGCCCACTGATACACCATAGCCACTGGCCAAGCAAAACTTCAATCAGTTTTTCTTCTCTTGTCAGCTCCTACCTCTGACTGAGCAGCTGCAAGATGATTCATCCAAGAAGGTCTCACCATAGGACAGGGGAAAATTATTTCTGTCTGCTTTTCCCATACTAATAGGATAATTTCAGTTGTAGACATTTTTGCAGCACTTCCTGAGCCATGCTATGCCTATTTAAAAACAGAAATCTTTTTATCCAGATGTCAAGAATTTTTTCTATGAAATCAGTGCTTTTTCTTTGTAAGGCATATTTCTGCTGAGGTTTCTTGTTTAACAGAATTGCAACAGTCATATTTTGTCCCATGACAAAGCACATTTCTACTAGGATTAATAATCAGCATTAGTTGTGAGAATTAAAATACTGTGCGTAAGGAGCATCTATATTCTGAAACCTGCTGGCATGTGCTTAAGTTACCATTTGCCTAAAATGTTAGTGGTGGGAAGTGTTTTGGATTTCTTTTCTATTCTGCAAAATCCTGAAAGGAGTAATGGCTTATTCAGCATGGATGCAGCAATGGTTCCAATGCAATTGCAAACAATCTGTGGGGAGTAAAACATTCTTCAAGACCTGCAGCATGCCTCCATACATGCTTATGATGGGAGACTTTCTTATATAACTCCACTCCAACTTTGCATGCAACGATAACAAAACCAGAAGAATGTATTTTATTGTTTATTGACATTAGATAAAGCATTTCATCCCAAGTAATACTCCTCATGTTACAGATTCTTCAGCTAGTTTGCAAATAAATACAGAGAAGCTGCTTTTGTTGTCACTTTACCAATACTGATGTGACATTCACGGTTTGTTTTTTCCTGAATAATCAATGAGTTCATCTGAATGCATTCCATTTGTGCATGTGATACGGTGCTTACACTTATAAGGCTTATAGATTCACAAATAAATTTTTCGGAAGAGAGGAACAAAGGCTTTCTTTAATTCAAATCTGTTACTTTGATCTAAATAACACTCGTTTCTCCAGCTCATCACCAGTAAATACATTCCACTTTCCCAAAGAAGTGTATGTCATCCAGTGTCTTAATGCAGTGTTATTAAGTAGCTGGTATGAAGATTAACATCAAGTCTTAACAACAGCTTTTCTCCTTCAGAGTGGACATGCACTATTGGTTCTCTGGGGTTTGTAGCTTTGTCCCAGCACAAGTTATGTTGTACTGACCAGGTGATCCCAAGCGTTTAGCGCGGGCACTTCTGTTCTGCCTGGCAAGCTGTCTGCCAGGCAGCATATTCCCAGTGGTAAGGGAGCTTCCAGATTGCAGCCCTTTCTTCTTTTCTTTTCCTTTTTCTTGAGTAATCTGTGGCTTTCTGACTGAATAGCAGTAGATAAGACACAGACTGCAAGCCAACCTTTTCTCACTACTGTAACATAATTTTCATTGATCTTCCTCTGATCTCTCAAACACCTCTGAGGTCCCACTGGCTCCTGGCTGCTCACAAGAAAAAGGCCAGAGTTTATACTGATTTAGAAAGAAACATACTGAGCAGTGGAAGATTGTAAAGGCTTGGCATTTCTCAGTCCTGCAGCACAACTACTCAGATGATTATCTTGAAATTCATAGTGGAGTTGAAAATTCTGTTTTAAACCAGTAGAGACTTATGACTATATTTGTGGTGCACAAAGCAGCAAAATATACACTTGCTGCAATATTGCAGCTGGAGTATTGGTAACTTTTATCATCATAAATACTGATAATGTACAACAGGGGTGCCTGTTCAGAGATACTTTTGATAGAAAATCAGACTGATGCATCATAGCAAAAATTTCTAATGAGATTTTGTGAAGGATCTGTAAAGTTTTTAAAACCAATACACTCATGATACATTTGTACATTTATTCCAAAGAAATTTTTATAACAATTATTTGGCATGTAAATAAAATACCCAGAGCACATCCCCCATATACCCTCTTTCATGCCGAAGAAAAACACAACTCAAAACCAAATGTGGGTGACTGTGCTATACCTTGTAGTTTTTACAGGTGTTCCCCACACACTAATATTTTTATTACCTTCAAATGTGGAAAAGTGTGTTCTCAATGGATAAGGAAGTCTCAGGGTTTTATGAAGTTTGTTTTTGAATAGGTTTAACAAAATACTTGATAAGACTATATCTATCCAGCCACACATTATTATTCTCAGAAAAGAGATTCATTACTTTATTGTAGCTCACAGTTTATTTTCTTAGCCAGTTTACATTTCCTCCTATGAAAATAGCAAATTATGTAAGTGGGAGGTAACAGGGACTTTGGGTAGAATTTTGACATATTTCACATGTCACATCACACCTCTCCTTCATATCTGCGTCCTAGAGGATACTAGGTCAACTGCTGATGTACTTTAAGAGTTTGAGTCTTCATTTGTTACTTCACTTCTTAGTTTTAAAGATTCAGCCTTTGAAGAAAGGTTGAATCCCTGCTTTGGCCAGAGTGACCGGTACACTGAGAGTTTATTCATTGTTCAAATTCATGGTGGAGGGTGATCAGAGCTTTTTGTTTCTGAAGGCATTTTGCACATGTTGTGCGTCCCTTTGTGTTGGTTCTATAGGCACCTCTCAGTCAGCTTGATGCTCAGATAGGTATGCTACTTCTGGCATAAAACACAGTGATAAGGCAGTGAATCTGATAGGGAGCAACTCAATTTTACTACTGTTTGACTCCATACTCCTGGTATTCCCTAACTGTTAACAGCACTCATACTCTGGGACCCATTCTTTAGTACAGCTTACTGTGTACCTGAAGGCATTGGAAACGAACATGTCACAAAGTTCTCTACATCTCTGCTAAGTCTGTGAGTTTGGTGTTTTTAGAACACACTTGGGTGGATTTTGGATCTAGTGAAAATCCATTCTAAGATAAATTGTTATTTTAAATTTTAGTCAGTGGAAGTTGTTCATTTAATAGACACACTTCCCAAAGGAATTTCCAGGGGAAGGAGAATGTGTTGTGTTTCACCTTCATGATTTAAGCATTTGTTTGGAAACCCAGGTGTTTTCTTCGATGATTAGAGAGGAGCCTGCAGTCAGTTATGCTGAGATTCAGAGGTGCTGGTTGGTATAAATCAACAGGAATTCCACAGGATAGGGAAACCCTTCTAACATAAAATTGGTGTCACCAAAGCATAGGCAAGGACCAGAGTAAATGTTTAATGTTTTTATACACCCTCTAGGAAAAAAAAAAAAAAATCATTATTTTATCAGGCAGCCTTGCACTATTCAAAGGGTTAACATGTTATTACATGAACTGGGACCCAATTATTTTCCTCTTATAGGCAGTTTAAACAGATGTCAGATTACCTGTTACGTATTGTGACAAAATGAGTCGTTACTATGTAGGCAGTAAATTGGGATTAGCAGTACCTCTGCTGCTGTTAGGTCCAAAATCATTAGCCAAGTATTTTTATGGAAACAATTCAAAACTTCACTGTAATTAATTCTGCAAATTCAAGTGTCAGTAATGAAAATAATTCTGTGAAACCCAGAAATACCAGGGATATTGTTTTTTCCTTGCATGACTATGGCAATTTCCTTTCTGTGAATTTTCTTCTATTTTGTTGTTCTTAATAAACAGACATTGATGAGTGCTCGGATGGCTTTGTTCAGTGCGACAGCCGTGCTAACTGCATTAACCTGCCTGGTTGGTACCACTGTGAATGCAGAGATGGCTATCATGACAATGGGATGTTTTCACCAAGTGGAGAATCCTGTGAAGGTCAGTGTCTGAAAAAGGTGGGGTACTGTTATCGTTCACATGAAAGTGTCCAGAAAATGTCTAGTGTTTCAGATTGTTCTGGTCAAGTGTTGCTCTTGAAAACTGCAGTGAAATTTAAACCTTGACCCAAAAGAATTCTAGTCTAAAAAAGCATCATCATCAAAGGCAAAAGACTATAAAGTAGGAATATTCCTATAATGTTGAGCATTAGAGGAGCATTTCTGTGTTTTACTAACATAATATGTAAAGTCAGGCATGGTGATTAAAATGCAGTTTCTCTGGCCCTACATCTGCTTCTGTGCTTTTCTCTTGCATAAGTGATTTCCCGTGGGCTGATAGCATGCACTGTAATCGGTCACTCCACAGTAATCTGTTTATATGTCAGATTTTTGTATATAGAAATGGGCCTCAATCCAGACCTCATTTCCTCCACTTTATTTTCCTCATACACTGGAATAGTTCATGATAAAAATATTTCCTATTGCAGAAAATGATTATCCATCCCTGAGACCCTTACCTATACCTTGGTTAATACTGTGGTGTTTCTCCTGTGTAATGGCTAACTGCTTCTAGAAGGCTGCAGTTTGCAGACCTACATTACAAACTAGGAAGCTCAGTGGACGTAGGACTGGCATGTAGGGGACAAGAGAGTGACAAGGGGGACAAGGAGATAGAAAGGGTTTCTGTGTTCATGAATGATATTAGAGGGAACAGCAGATTAATAAGAACAAAACTATTTTCAGATGCAGCTCTCTTAGTATGGAATGTTATTCAGCTCTTAAGATATTTCATGCTGCTGCTCATAAATAACAGAACAAACCTGTATTTTTTTGCCATGGACTTCTCAGGGCAAAATTATCACCCTTTCTCCCTTCTTTCTCTGAGTGATGAAATATTCAGTGCTCACAGTGTAAGCTTTCTTATTGCTGTTTAAACTCACATTGGTGGGCTGCATCAGTCCCAAAGGGAAGCAATTGAATTAATTTCTCTAAGGCAGACACACAGACCGTTCTCCAGGAGTGAGAATGACCTTTCTGGTATACCCATCATCAATGCTTTATTTCAACACATTTTCATCACAGCTGAAAGCCTGTATTCCCAGGAGGAATTAGCAATTTAAGGCAACCACTGCTTTCATAAGTCGAGCTTTCTTTGTCAAGAACTAACGAAATGTCAGTGTTAGCTGGCCAGGAGTTAGGGCAGGAAGGTGCAAAGAATAAGTTGTGATCTCTCTGATTATAACATTGCACTTCTGTCACTCATGGCACAGGAAATAAATACTCCAACCAGGCTTTTATGGAAATATTCTCAATATTCCAGGTTTTATTTCAGTGTCAGTATAACACTTACCTCATGGGTTGAAGATAGTGGTTTGGCACATGCTGTCTCCCCAGAGGTATGTGATACAAAGTGACTGTGTTAAGATGTGTGCAAACAACAATCAATTAAACAGCAATTTCTAAACAAATGAAAAGCCAAGGGAAAAGAAATGTGGGATTGCTACATGTATACAGAAGCGACAATTATTAGACTGGTTTGACCTTTTTCTACAAAGAACCAGCAGCTCTTTATTAAACATACACAGAGGATAACAAGTAATTAGAATTAAATCACAGATGCCAGGAAAATATCTTCATTGCTGATAACCCTAGTGACTAACAGTGGAACGCTTTCAGTTTGATTGATTGCAGCTCCAAACATTGGAATCCTTAGCAACTTGAGATCACAGAATCATAGAATGGTTTGGATTGCAAGGTGCCTTAGAGATCACGTAGTTCCAACCCCACTGGGCAGGGACACAAGATCCCCCAAGACCAGGTTGCTCAGGACCCCATCCAGCCTGGCCTTGATGGAAGGTTAGATATTTGACTAGTTTTACCACATCACTTTTTATTGGATTGGAGCTTGGGACATGTTGTCTCAGGTAAAAATGAAACCAGAAAGGCTGTGAAGAGGCAACCTAAAATCCATTGCAGTGTGGAAAGTTGTACTTGCAGTAGCACAATAGAGTAGTGCAGAAGCAATCATCTTCTCTGCTGTCAGATCTTTTCACTGTAAGAGATTTCCCTACTGGGTTTAAAGACAGAAGAAAACGGATTGCCTTTGATAGTTTTCAGTAACCCCTGGTTAGATGTGATTAGACTGAGCTGTTGGAGAATGGTCTTTTAGACAGTCACTTTAATGGGGCAGCGGCTTCCAGGCTATACTAATCTCAAATTTCAGATTGCAGTTCTCCAATTCTCACTTTCAACTCTATCCAGGACCAGCATCCTCTGAAACTTTCTTCTTGTGCAAGTGCTTTAGCTTACAGAGCTGTAGAAGGAAAGTGCAAACTACTTCAAAGTAGTGTTTTATATAGAGTGCATAATAGGCTTGACTTGACTCATCTTTTTTTAAGTTTTAGTTGCTTTAAAGCAAGTTCCTTCTTTTAGAGGAAAAAACCTGTGAAAGCCAAGGAAGTATGGATTTAGATTTTCTTTCTTGATTGTTCTATGTGGTCTTCTTCAAATCAGGGTTTGTTTATGTTCCCTGGACACGTGCTGATAATACTCCACACAGCGTTTCAGTGACCAATGTAACCTGTTCTTTCTTTCCTTCAGCAAAGCCTCCAGTATTAAAATCCAGGTGAAAGCACCTCTGTTAAAAATCACAGATGCACAGGAACATTTCCTTAAAAGCCTTATCTTAGCAGAATTCCAAAGTTGCACCTACCCGTTTTAGAACATCATACTAAATATTCCTACCTAGAGCTGGGCTCCTTGGTAGCACTAGACTTTGTCAGTGCTTGATAATGAAATAATAGTTACTGAATTGCCTGTTTTACACATCTATTGACCTTGGCTACTGCTGGTTCTTAGACACAACTGAGAATATTGAGTATTTTGAGTAATGTACTTGAATGCAAACATTCATAATCCCATTTTATTGTACCTACAGGCAATGGAAGACCTAGAGATCCCTTTGCTAATAGCTTTGATTCACATTAGGTAGACCTAGGTGTCTATTCAAATTACTGAGAGAAATTATGGCAAATGCAGCTGTAGGGCTTCGACCTCTTAGCAGCACTTGCTCTTTTTCCCTTGGAAATAGAATTATGTTATGCCTCATTGTATTTCCAGAAAAGTGAAATATTAGCCATGTAGTCCTTGAGACTGTATGGCTTTGGGAATTTTTAAATTTTATATATGTAAATATAATGTTCAGTATAGTATATTAACTGGTATCTTCCTGTTTGCCCCAGACAGCTTTTCTTTATAGTTTCTTTGAACAGTCTTCTTGGTACTGAAGGTTGTCTCTTATGTACCATTTCATAAAGAGAGCTGGGCTAAGGGAGTAGATATTGCATCCTTAAGCTTCATTGCAGTAAAAAAACCCTGGAACACCTGAGGGCAAAATCCTAAAATAAGAAAGTTCAGGCCCCATTAATGTTTGCCCTGCAGTTCTGTGTAACATCTTGATTCTGTTGAATTTCTCCATTGCAATTTCTAAAAGCTTTCATAATCAGTTGAGGAGGGAAGCTATTTTGGTTCATACCACAATAGTGCAGGTTATGCCTCATCAGTTGTGGGACATTTGGCACACATCCACATCCAAAGAAAGCTTACCTAATTAAGGCAGCCCCTTAGGACCTACCAAGAGTATCTGTCAGGTACCAGCTGTTGTTAGTATAGAACATGAGATCAATGTGCGTTCACTCTCAGCAGGTACTACATTCTTTAAATGAGACAGATGCAAATGAAAGGTTTGGATAGATCAATCCAGAATGCCCAATCCATAAAAGAACCTTTTTTGGTTGTAAGGGTTTATCCATATGTGAACTCCCATTTGGGTTTTCTCTTCTGAAGTATCCTGTATTTTTTTTCTGCCATCCTGTTTCCAGAATTAGAATCACTTACTTCTCTGTGTGACAAGAGCAGTCTGCCTAACAGCACAGAGGCTGAGGCTCGACTTGAAGTCTGTTTTCAACAGTCCAGGATAATGAGGGATGGAGGCATATTACAAGCATCAGTATGCTCCCCAGCCTTACTGACTGAGCAAAATCCAAAATGGTCACTCCAGCATCCATGTCTCTGGATCTGGAAGGCAGAGGAATTGCTGGCTGTCAAGATGTCTCAATTTATCTTGAGCTGCATCCAGTATTTTAATTAGTACGTGAGATTTCCTGAAGTTTAAATCCACTTTCAGTTTGGTGTTGTACACTTAGGTTTATCAGAAGCTTTGGTTTTGATAGCACTTAAGGGAAACAGGAAATAAAAATCACTACTCTTCAGCAGGAAACCTTACTCACAGTCACAAAGCTCCATCAAAATCTTTTTCTTTTATTCATTATAATTAATGGTCCGCAAATAAAGTGGCGTCTTTCGTTTTTCCATTTATCCCAAATAGAGCTATAGGCATTAAGGCTTCAGTATTGAATTCGGGAACTCAACTTAAGCATCACCAAACAGAAGGCAGATATGGAGACACATTAGTATTTCAATATTCTGGAGTGTGGGAAGAATACAAAATTTTCAGATTTTCTGATCTTTTATAAAAGGACTGATAAAACAGAAGCTTGACCACTGTATTTTATGACAGCAGTTTGAACACGTTTGCCATATAAAGAAACAACATTTCTGTCAAGCTGATGTTACCAACATCTGAAGTCTTAGCTCTTCATCTTCCACATCTGCTAAGCACTCTCACAGGTGGCTTACATGAACTCACAAATAAATTATTCACAATTCACTCACACTTTGAAGAATGATTACACCAGTCAAAAGATCTACTCAGGACAGAAAAGAGCAGAAATAGAACTTTCTGCTCAGATGAGCTTGGGTTCCCTAGCAAATGCACTCCTTCCTGCTTTTGCCTTAAGCAAAAAGTACTCAGGTACCCTGGTACTTCTACCTTGCCAAACTAATGTTATTCCTCAGAGCAAAAGTAACTGAGAAACTTTAGTTGCTTCAGAGCAAAGGAGCTCTTCACCCTCCCAAGACATCTCCCACTATTTCTCAGTGATACAAATGTTCGCCTTTTCTTTACAAAAATGAGAGTTTAGCCAGTATCAGAATGATTCTGGTCCCAGGCAGACCCTTCAGGGCTTTGTGAGAGTCTTCTGCGTGTGGGTGGGATAGTTCATCAGAGGACAGACAGCTGCAACTTTCCATCACCTATATCACAGTGGTTCTCTGAGCCTTTTGTCACTTCCTAGCAAGGTGTGCACAGGGTTTTTTTGTTTTCTAATTATGCCTTGTTTGTATTTCTTGTGAATTTATGATGAAGTTTTGCATCTGCCATTTGTGAGGTTTGTGTCTGTATAATTCAGCTATTTTTTAGAGCTATCTACAGTAGTTCCAAGATCTTTTTCCAGAATACATCCAAAAGACTGATGTGATTTTTAAACAGCTATTTCCTCATGCACTTTTCAATTGAATCTCATCTGGCATATTTTCTCAGTCAATACCAAAAAATACTTCTATAATTCACTTTTAATATTTGAGTTTAATACTTTATTATCAACAGTGTTACTCATTGTACTCACTGTTCATCCATTTCTCCAGGTGACTGAGTATATTGGGCAGCACACATTCTCTGGCACAGATTCTTGGGGAACTTCCTTGGGACAGCTCTCCATTGTGACAACCTGACCATTTCTTGCTACCTTTTATTAAAGGGATAATGATCCCTTTTTGGCCTTTTTAAAATAAACAATTATTTGATATTATTATTATATACTTTTGAATATAATAAATATTAATCTTTGAGTCAATGAACAACACTTTTCTTCCATGGCACATAGTTCCTTTAAGGGCATGTATTGTGCAAGGAAGGTCATGAATAAAAGTATTACAGTATATGAAATATATCTCTCTTTAAAATATTTTTAATATAGTATAGTAAGCCTTGAATCTGTGACCTGGTATCTTTAAACAATCATCTTTCTATCTGAAAATGTTATCCTTTGGTTGCTAGTTTAAATTCATATTTATAACATCATCATTTTAATGTAATAGCCTCTTTGAATCTAGACACTACCACAGAGGGGGGTTTTGAGCCTTTTAAATTCCTTCAAGGATATTAAACTTGTGGTCACTGCTGGTCACCAATGTGGAGTAGTTGCTTGGTAGCAGAGACACTCTGCATCACTTGCTGCTCAGGGCCAAGTGAAATGGTGCTTTGTCCCTCTGGGTTTCTTTGACTACCTCTTCCAAGAAACAGTCAGTAAATCTCTGAAATACAACCTTGGGTCACAACCTGGAGCAATTGAAATTCCCATTTTTATGGAGTTTTCTATCTCTGCAGTCTCACAAGTACTGCAAATGGAGTTTAGTCATTCTACGTACTGCCACCATATTGTATGGCTTTAGTCCGGTATTTTTCCTATGTAGGCAGTAAATTATTTGTAATAGAATTAACTCCTAGTTTTCTGTAGCATGTATCACTACTTCTTCACCCATAATATTCCTTTGTTATTGTAACATTCAGTTGTATCTAGAGATGATGGTAAGAAAAGGAAAATCCTTAAAAATGAGACAGATCAAAGTTGCTGTAGTTTTTCATGTAGGTTAGATAAATAAGAACTGATTCTCGATTTAGGACTAGATAACTAGTTGCATTTCATTTCTGTCTTTTTATTATTATTGAAGCAAACCTCCAAGTGTTTTGAGACATAATGTTCTAATGTCCTAACATTCAAGCTGCTTGGTTTTTAAGCAGTGTGTTGTAACTATTGGTTTTTGAGTGGTTTGTGGGGAACTCTTTGGAGTTTGTTTTGGTTTCATTTGGGAGGGTTGTGGGTATATGTGTTTTGTTAACAGCGTGGGAGCAGTACTAAAATAGCTCTGTGGCTGGATATAGTGGAATATGCAATCTGTAATCTTATCATCTTCCCCTTTTAAGCACAAAAGATGCAGCACCCAGCATCCCTTGTTGATAGCTGGTTGTATCTGTAAACACAATTTCAGTAACGATTCACCATCAATAGATGAAGGCTATAGTAAAAAAAACTGCACAAAGTTTTGCTTGGTATGGATGATTTGTGTGCAAGTACTTTGCTGATAATGCCTGAAGTTTGATGTGGATGAATAATGCAGATGAGTTTCATGCATGAAAACTTGGTGTTTCTCTTGCTGCATCGTAAACACACTGCTGTTTTTGATTAGGTTAGAATCAAAATGTAAATAGCTTCTGCTGTGACTAGGGATATTTAAATTGCCCTATCCAGAACATTTATTTTCATGAATCAAACAACTGAAAATAACAAGATTGGGAATTTTCAGTTCTCAATGCTAGATAAAGCTCGGCTCAATACCAGAGTCAATGATGAAACCTCCATTATTTTCAGTTACTGTGACTGTGTTGAAAAATAAACCTCAGAAGCATTTTTCTCATGGGAAAATTGTGAAATAGACTTGTATACAAGTGCTGAAAGCAGAGTCAGTGTTTATAGCATCACCATTTGTTGTTTAAAGCAAAGCTTTCTTACTTACATGACAGCTGAACTTTGTCCAGTTATCTCATTAAGTATGTCTGCCTTCTGCTAAGTATCTAGGTTGCTGAGATGTGACATTATAAATTTATGACAGCTGTGTGAAAGTTATGTACAAAAGGGTGTTCTAAACAAATGAATGCAAGTTTTGGAAAGCAATCTATTAAAAATTGCTTTGATGATAAAGATAATCTTTGCTGTTAATCTGAATCATTATATTTAAACAGAATTTGTGTTGCATGACTTAAGATTGTTGTTGTGCGACTTAACAGCTATACCTTAATTTTAAGTTGCCTTTTTATTACTTTCTGGCTGGATTTAAGAGAAAATAGAGGAAGGAGGGAGCAGTTCTTCCATCCCTCTGCTCTGCCCAAACTGACATCACTCAAACCATTCCTGTTAGCTGCTTTCCTAAAAACTTCCAGTTCGGAGTCTGGACAGCCTCTGCAAGGCTGTCTGTTCCACTGTATCCTGACTGCTGGGGTGGGTTTTCCTGTCTGATGTGCCAGTGATGTTTCAGGTGTTCAGCTACACTGAATTAGGTTCATGGTCCCAATTATCTTCTGCCCTGTTACAACAGTGAATACCTCCAGATGCTTCAGAAGGCAATGAGGTAGAAGATGTAGAGATTTGAGATGATTTGCCTGTTAAGTAAGTGCACCATGGGCCCTAATGCATGAAATGTAATCTCCCTCCCAAAATCTGTTAGGACTAAAAATTGAATATTCTTCCTAGCTTTATACACTTTTGGCTATGTAATTGTTTTTTGCCTCTTAGGATTCTGTAGCAGTGAGTGTCATAGTTTACGTTTTTGTATGAAAAATTACTTCCTTTTATCGGGCATAAATTTGTTGTCTTTCAGTTCCATTCACTGTGTCTTGTCTAGTGTGTTAGGCAATATGGAGAAAAAAGCTCTCAACATGTCTTCTTTGGAGTATTTATAATTTTTTTTTTTTTTTTTTTTGCTATCTCCCTTATTGCTGATGTTCTTTTAGAGATGAGCAATCCGTGTACTTTCATTTCTTCTCAAATGATATTTCCCTCATTCTTCCCATAAGCCCTAGTAATTTTGCAATTTTTAAAAAGATGATGCCACTGTTACTGCACAAAGTATTTGAAGGAAACCCACAATGCTGCTGATTTGTACAATGGAGTTCTAATAATTTCCCTGATGTTTTTCATCCCAATTCATATTAGCAACTTGTTAACTTTTTAGGCTTTTTGACCATAGCCTTATTTGGAATTGAAATGGTAATTGAATTATTTTGCTTTAAACTGAATATGCTTGAGGTGGATTGGAGGTTTTATTTCCATTGTCAACCCCAAAGCTGAGTGTTTTATTTTTATGAGATTTTTATGCTGGTGGTGAAAGATACATGCATGACCATATTTTTTTCTTACTTGTCTGGTGGACATTCAGTTATAACAACTCTACTTTATAATGAACTTTAATCAAGAACTTACACCATACTGTTGAGAAATTGCATTTAGAGTTGAACTCAATATCTCAATATTTACAATCACTGTGATTCTAGTCTTTACTGTGTTTTCCATATTTTATTGCATATATCCATTTACTTATATCCAAGAGAGAACTTATATCCAAACTTCTTTCTGCAATCATTTTTCTCCATTTGAACAGCTGAGAAAGCTAAATAAAGACTATTCGAGTAGAAGGTGGTGTGTGCTGCTAGCTTGCCTTTGCAATATAGTTGTGTGTACCTTGATGAAGTGGGCCTTTCAAGTACTTTTTAATTCTTTGAGATACACTTGTTTTGAAGTAATTTATTTTTATTCAATAGAGACATGATTTTTTTTCCTTTATTTTCTATTCTAGACACAAAGGCTATAGCTGTCACTGCAACTTGAATATTTAAAATATTCTAGTTTTCACATTCTAATGAATGGAATTTAAGGCATAGTGTGCTTGCTTAAATGAACTTACAGGTCAGACATCACCTTTCACATTAAATTCTCATCAAGTGAACTCTGTGTGCTAGACAGAGCCAGCAAAAGGTTTTAAGAACAAGATTTTGAAGCTGTTCTTGTTTCACATAAGGTATCTCCTGTAAGGCTGGCACAAACTAAGCCTCTTTAGGGAGCTAAGAATTACTCTTTCTCTCATGTTTCTTGTGGTTTCTTCATTCTACCGACCATAGTCAATAGCATCCACCTGGAAATATGTATAGCAAAACTCAAACTATCAGGTTAAAACACGGTCAAAAAAACCTGATGTTACTTGTAAAGTATTTTTTGTGAATTTTTAAGTTCTCCCCATTCTGGTGAAGTACAAATTAATTTTCACCTGAAGGTCTTAATGGCTAAGGATCATTTATATTGACTGCCACAAGAACATTTTTGTTAATTAAATGTGGTCTAAGAGCATTCCATGGCATGTATTTGCAGACATTGATGAATGTGGAACTGGAAGGCATAGCTGTGCCAATGACACTGTTTGCTTTAACTTGGATGGCGGGTATGACTGTCGATGTCCTCACGGCAAGAACTGCACAGGAGACTGTATCCACGAAGGCAAAATCAAGCACAATGGTCAGATTTGGGTACTGGAGAATGACAGATGCTCTGTCTGCTCATGCCAGGTCAGTACAAATGGAAGTAGCTGCTTCTGCAGGGTGGTGGAAGGGATGAAGGGCAGAGCATCAGGATTCAAGTGAAATTCTTGCCTTTTCAGGTGCATGTGTGGAGCTACAGAAATAAAATCATACATTACATAGCTTCTCCCTCCAACCTGCATGAGCAAAACATTAATTGGAAGTTTATTATATGATACTGGGAGAAGGATGATAGTACTGTTTTATTAACAGAGATGCCACCTGTGTTCTCTGGGTGGGAGTAACAGCATTTTCATGCAAATAAACTGTCTAGACACCTATTGGGCTGGAGACACTGACTCCAGTATCTCCAGCAGATGGCTATAAATAGAAGTAGGTTCTGTGTCTGCAGAATAATTCAGCTTAACTTTCTCAAATGTTTGCTGTGTGAAGTTTGGTCCCAAGCTAAATGCTGATAGAGAATGAAGGGCCAAAACACTGCTGACAGGATCCTGAGCTTTTCTGCAGCATTACTTCAGCATACATGGTTTAGTTTCAGATCGCCAATCATCTTAAAATGTGAATAATTACAGAACAGAGGAGTTGATCTTCCTTGACACCCTGTAACCTGGTATTCTATGAAACCATGATATTCTGAGAAGTTAAAGCAAGATTCATCAAGCATCTATATGAGAATTACAAACTTAGTGCAATCCATTAAAACCTAACCCTTGGGAAAGATGCCCTTGGGTTTGACCACCTCAGGGGAGAGCTGCCTGGAGATTGGTTGAATGAAGGATGTGTATAAGACAACAGGGGAACACTATGGTTGTTAGTGAGTGTGTATTGGGGTTTTTGGCTTGGTTTGAATTGTATTTTGACAAAGATACTGTGTAGTGGAAAACTTGTGAGCAGCTAATGGCTTAGAATCATGGTAAAAAAAAAAAATTTGGCTGGAGTATGGCTAGAGTTGTGCAAATTTCTGCCATTGCTGTGTGTCTCTCTTCTAAAAACAGAATGGATATGTGATGTGCCGGCGAATGGTCTGTGACTGCCAAAATCCCACTGTTGACCTCTTTTGCTGCCCTGAGTGTGACCCGAGGCTCAGCAGTCAATGTTTACATCAGAGTGGGGAGTTTTCCTATAACAGTGGTGATTCCTGGGTACAGAACTGTCAGCAGTGCCGCTGTCTGGTAAGGTTCCTGATTACAGCCATAGAGACAGAAGGGAAAAATGATATGAGATATTCTGATCTGTGGATAGCTTCATTTTCCTGCATTAGCATCCACTTAATTTTCCCTGAAGTACATGGATAATTAAAATCTGGTTTTCTTGGATTTTTGTCAGTCAGTATTGTCTAGTTTCCATCAAAAACATGTTTTGATGCAGTAGACATGTAGTATAAATTACTTAATCAGGAAGGTGGTTTCAGCAGAGTGGAGGTCATTTGGATATGGCACCTACATGGCCACACTTGTGTTCACTTATTCAGAGACTCATGAAGCTCTAAAAGGAAATTCTAAATATGTACTTATTATCATCACTGATAATTTCAAGGATGCTGGTAAACTAAAACTTATTTATTCATTCAGACATTTTGAATAACAGAAGAATAGTAAGACTTTTTGCATCTTATCAAAACAGTGAAGATTGAAAAAACCTCACATCTGTTAAAGCTTGTCATCTTCTTCCTAGGCATGTATTTTGGACTCTAAGCAAAAAATATTCTGCATAATTCCCTTGTGAAGTTTCTGTGACAGTGAAAATCCCAAGATAAAAACAACTATCTTTTATCACAAGTTATCTCCAATTATAAAGGCTGGTCCATGTAGCAGCTTTGGCTTGTCAGGATGCCAGAACCCCATTTCTGTAAACTGTGCTTTCAGTGGTACCACTGCTAAAATCCAGTGAAAAAGATTACCATGTGTTTCATTAAATGTCTGAAAAATGAAAAAATAACCAACCTGCAATTTAGGATCTCAAGAGATGTTAATTTATTTCAAGATGCTACTTTTGTAGCAAAAGTCTGCTTTCCTTCAGAGATCATGGATTTTTTGGGGTGACAGAATATTGTCTACTCCTTGCACTGTCCATCACTGCAAAAAATAGATTGAAGTATCAAGATCAGTGACTGGATTAAAAGATTGCTTTCATTTTTGCCATCATGCAATTTAAAAATAAGAAAATTTACCCAGATGAGAATTTTTAAAAAGACTAACTTCACAATACTTTCTGCAACAAGAGGAGGAAATTTGGAGCTATTACAAGTGTCTGTGATTTTGTTTTTTTTCAGCTTCTGCTTTGGAGACAGCAAATTCCTCATTCTCAAAGACTTAGATACATTTTTTGTGAATAAACTGATTTTCTAGATCTAAATACTGTTCTTTTTGCCCTCATTTAGTCCCGACTGTTAAATCTGTGTTCAGATGAGTTGAATAAATTGGATGTCAGAGATGGACCAAAAAAAAAAAAAAAAAAAAAAAAAAAAAGAAAAAAAAAGAGCATTATTGAGTTCTGTGAAGTCTTTTCTTTGACAAATAGATCTGCAACTTTGGCCTTTGTCCAGAGTGAAGGGAAGCTGATTCCAGCTTCTAGCAATTGATATGATTCATTAAACATCTTTAGATTTGTCTTCAGGCAAAGTAACTTCCCCTATGGATATGCTGGCCCAACACAAGTCTCTGCTCAAACTTTTTCTTACCCTGACTGTACTAAACCCACCATGCAGAAGGTGTGATAAAGTTTGGAACTCCAGGTATCCTGGTTATAATATCCTAAGGGGGTGGTAAGTGGGTGGAGGTACTCTCATTGAAAATGTGGTGGTGTTCCCCATTACAGTGGACTGCTGGTGGCTTGACACCCTTAATCCAGCCAACCATGGCAGAAATAAATCTGAGGGCTTTCTAGGCGAAACTAAAGATTTTTGCACACTTTTGCAATGCAGTCATGTTACAACTTCTGTCCCTTGCAGAAGTAGGGCCTCACAAGGACAGGCCACAATCCTGTATTGTATAATTTTATGAAGGGTTTTCAGCTGCAGCTTGATGGAGTGTGTACTGAGCTAAGTTAAATCTAATATACTTCCTGAATGGCATGCAGTAAAAAACACCTGATCTACTGTGTGTCCCACAGTCAGTGAATATCTGTTTTCTGTGCTGAATTCTGAACAGCACCAGATGGGAAAAAATAGCCAGCTAGGAAGCAATGCTGATTCAGAGGAACGGGTGAGGAACAAAATAAGAGCTAATAATAATATCTTGTTCTTTCTGAAAACAGCAAGGAGAAGTTGACTGCTGGCCCTTGCCATGCCCAGAGGTGGACTGTGAATTCAGTGTCCTCCCTGAGAACGAGTGCTGCCCACGCTGTGTCACTGACCCCTGCCAGGCCGACACCGTTCGCAACGACATCACTAAAACATGTCTGGATGAAACCAATGTCATTCGCTTCACTGGATCTTCTTGGATTAAGCATGGCACAGAGTGCACCCTCTGCCAGTGCAAGGTAATAGAGGTGATAAAGATGAAGCTGAGATGCTTCTTCCCAGCTTGTTCTGTGGCACATAAATATTAATGCACTGAGTCTGGTCAGTGAACAGTTGGTGTCCGCACTTGTTTTAAAGCAGCAGAGGTGACAGTAAAAGTGTTCAGCTTAGTTAACTGTACTCTTGCAAGTGCTGGAAGCACAGTTTGATGTGCTAGCAGATCAGAAGCAGGACAACAGCTCATGCTGCAGAGTGCTGTGGACACAGTGCTGGGCTTTGCTTTTCTACCAGGATATTTGGAGTTTAAACATGGAACTCCAAGCTCCATGCTGTCGTGGAAACATGCGATTATGGCTGTGTAAGCCTAGACTTTGCACAAGAAATTTGTTCAGTGTGATAGTACAGTGTTACTGGAACTGATTGAATTGCTTTTTGAGAATAGTAATTGTTTTCCAAATGAAAAGGACTAGTTATATGGTTACATAGCTTTTGTACTTTAAAATTAATCAACGTGTTTAGAAGATTTACTGGTTTTTTACTCAAAGAAATTGATTGTCTGAGGAGAAAAATTAATGGCTATGGGCATATGTGAATTCTGGCATCTCTTTTTGAGGATGAAGGAGAAAAAGGGCTTAATATAAGTGTTTCTATTAAAAATAAGATCATAAACGGAATTGTATTTTCTGCCACCTGATACTGAACAGTGACGATATGTGTTTCCACAGCAGCCAAGGAGAGAGAGCAGGATTCATGTATAGTTCTTTAATTATTACTGAAATTCTCAGTTGATTTTGAGCCTTATTCTATGTTCTTCCCAAGCAAGATGCTTCCCAAACTCCAATACATGGTACAATTAACTATTTGAAAATGTGCTCATATAGAAAAAATTTATCTTCAGCACCTCCTTCTGTGAGAATTCTGTGTGATCAGACAGCAGAAGCTGTCAAGCATCACTTCCTTCCTCTGCTTTGCCTGATGCAATACTGTGTGCAATAGGTGCTGCTGCCAAGGCATAGTCCTTTTTCAAGGGCAGTGGTATGCACCAAGTGTCAGCATTTGTCCTGATGTCAGAATGGGTCAGTGCTTAGAAGAAAGTGCTGCGATCTGACAGATTGGCTAATGATTAGAAAGCCAGCTGTTGTCCAGGGGATGTTAAAACAGCTTTACAGGCAGAAACCTGTACTTTTGGGGTTCACAGCTGGTGCTATACGCCAGCTACAATGCTAGAATTTACTCAGGCAAGTTGCTGAGGTTCTTATACATCTGGTGCATCATCTGTAAAAGAAATTGTGTGTGGTTCCCCCCTAAAGCGTTTTTGAGACCCAGTGATGGGAAGTGTGCTCTTGCACTGTTAATCAATCAGTGGCAATGCAGAAGGCATGTATCAGTTCTGATCATGGCCACCTAAGTGCTGCTCTCATCTGGCCTTTTGTGTTAAGGAAAGACTGAACCCTAAGCATTGACTAATTGGTATTCAGTTTAAACACATACACAGACTTATCAAATCCATTGCTGCCTTGTGAACATAGTGAGGATTAAAACAGATACTCTGCCAAACTCCAAATTTTAAAACAGATACTCTGCCAAATTTTATTGACTTGGGTGTGACTCTGCCTAACAAAGAAGAGGTACCATTTTGTCCCTAAACAGGCCCAAATCTTATTCAATTCTCCTTAAGGACCAGTGTTCATTTTGAAATATGCTACCTACTCATATTGCCAGCATTTTATTATTGCAGTTCTGCATGCAAGCAGCCCATTTCCTCCAGATCAGGATAGTGGTGTGCCCAGTTTGTATAGTGTTCCTTCTTATTCATCCTGTGTCACCCCACTCTTCTCTTGTAAAGCATCTCATGAAATGTCAAAGCTCCAGTCTAAGCCTCTCTAAACAAGCTATAGCAAAATAGGTTTACACAAATCCTTTAAGAATTTAGAAACCTGGGCATCAGCTAAAGCAGACTTAGCCACAAAAAAAATTCTAATCACAGGTAAAGAAGGGGGAGAGTAGGATTATAACCTCCTGTAACAGAAGGAGTGAAAGAAAATGTTTGAATTATTCAGACCTTGGTTTTAATAAGTCCTGTTGATTTAGTCAATTGAATGTATTTGGACTGATTTATAAATAATACTCACTTTTATTTGCATTGTAAGAATCAGACTTAAGAAGTAGCAGAGATGCAGAAATCATTTCTTCTGTATTTTAATGATGCCCATAGGCAATCTGTTCCTTTAATTGCCCTTTTCATAAGAATGTCTGGACTATTTGGAAAAAGTTTATGGATTAATGTTTGCTGGTGTTACAGCCAGGATGCATGAAGTTGAAGCATTCAGGGCTTAATAAAATGCAGAATCCCTTCTTCCTGATCTGAATAAAACTCCCAAGTGCCTTGTCTTGTTCAACAGCTTTATGAATTTGAGCACATGCCTGATACCTTTATATTGGGAGCATTCCTTCCACTGATACCAGCTTCTTTCAGTTTGAGTGTTGTAGCTCTGGAGCACAGACCACAACAAGCCAAGCAATTAGAGGAATCATAATAGCCTGTTCCCTCAGGGAACATAAGGGCATGAGGACAATGTCATGAATCTGATCCAAGTCTGTACATGCTTTGTATTTTACAAGTCTGTATGTTCAATCTGATGGGTATTTGCAAACAGCTGAGCTTGTTAAATTTACTTGTTTTCTACAAAATGCAAATTGTTTCAATTCTTCTTTCTGTTTTTCCGTCCTTTAGAATGGCCATGTCTGTTGCTCAGTGGATCCACAGTGCCTTCAGGAACTGTGATACCAACATCTCTCACAAGCAGTTTCTGGATAAAGAATTTTCCTTCACAGAAATAGACCTCTAGACCAAAAATTGTTCAAAATTAAAACAAAATTAGGTTGGTTTTGTCTGTCTGAAGTGCAGATATGTGATTAACTCAGTTACCTGAATCAGAGTGAAATTTATGGGACTCAAGACAAGCTCAGATATGTAAACCTTTGTATGAGGTTAGGCCCAAGTCTTCTGGCTATTTGTCTGTCTGACATCCTTGTGCAGAATGTTTAGGTTAGTTTAAAGTGACACATTGTAATGCTGTACATAATGATGTCAAGATCTAAAATCAACTAGGAGTTCTTACAGGGTCTTGCAAATCTTTGGTCCAATGCTTGACCAGATGCAGAGATTTACAGATAATCATATTTGGAACTGCACAAATGTGTTTGATTGCTTACTGCAGAACTTAGCAGATGTTTGAGTAAAAGGATGAAGCCTTCAGGAATAATGAACCTAGCAGCTAAGATGTGATATGTACAGTATTTGCGCTGAAAAAAAAAAAAAAAAAAGGACAGGAGTTATTGTAAAAAACAAAAAACAAAACAAGAAAAAAAATAAAACCCGTGATGCACAAGCATGGCTTCTTAATGTTTTCTGATGGGAAAAGTCATCAATATTTCCTTGTTTTACTGCACTTACTATTATTTCTTGATTGACTTTGTTCAGTATAAGCTCGTTCTTGTGCAAATTTAAATAAATATTTCTCTTACCTTGAGTTTCTGTTTGTGCCATCTTTCCTTTTCAATGACTTAATTTTCATGTGTGCTGTTACTTCTTTGCCAGTATTCCTAGGAATGTGGACAATACAGGTGAAGTGTTGCCAGTCTAGCTCCTCTATATGTGGGAGCCTATGCCTAGCACAGCCTTATGCCTATCATGTCTTATCTTTGTTAAGGTACACATAAGTAATTTGTCATCACAGTGGATTAAACAGCAAGTTCACATGCCTAAAGATCAAATCCTGTGTACCAGTGGGGCATTGTCACGCAGAGTCAGTAGAGACCGTTTTTGTGTGACTTGGATCTGTTCAGATTTACAGGGGATCTTCTCCAAATTCCTCCTCTCTCCAGCTGCCAAGGGTTGGTATGTCTGCTGTAAGCTCTGCAGCTGTTTTATGCTGTTTGTGTGAAGTATCTTAATGCGTGGGGATTACTTCAAAATTGCAAACCCCATTGTCACTACTGTTCTTTTGGGACAGTAAATAACGGAGGCTAAATGACCAAAGGTATGTTAGTCTCAAAGAGAAATTCAGAATAAAGTAATGCTCACAAATTGCAGGCTGAAAATGCATCACTAATGGGGGAGACAAAACAGGAGAGGAGGAAGATGGCCAAGATGGCAGCATTCTTTAGATACTACTTCAGTACTCATATTCTTTTCAAGGTGCCTTACTGCTCTTTGGCATCTCTCTTAAGAGTTCAGTAGATTGTCATGGAACCTGAAGAGGCAAAACTTCCATTAATACTGCTCCTGTGTGATTTGAAGTTACAAGGGAAGTCCATGTACGTGGTTTTATGAAACAGAATTATTTCCTGCAAACAGATGCTACTTCAGTTTCATGTACTGCAGGAGATCAAAGGAAACTCATGCAACCACGTCTATCCAGCAGGCATTCCCTTGAACCCACAGTGTCTACTGAAGACTGGATGTTTTTGGATTAGGGGGTACAAGAGACATTTGGCCACCAAGCGCTAATAGTCTAAACAATAGTCCAAGAAACTAAAAATCGATGGGGGGAAAAGACTCAAATGGATATTTTAGATTGAACCAGTAAAGTTATGAAGATTTCCAGATCAAACAAAATCTTTTCCTCATCTAGCCCAAAAATAACAGGTATTCAAGGTTGTTTTTTCTGTTTTGTCCTATTCCTGGCAAGCTGCAATCACAATTTTTAAAGAAGACAGCTCCCCCCAAAAAATGGTGCTTTCTCTGCAATGTTTTCTTATCTGATAGTAATTGTCAGGAGGTCATGTTTTTCGCCTCAGACTTTGAGGCGCGTCTCCAGTGGATTTCATGAGCAGCTGCATGCCTGTTTCTGAGAGAAGCTTTAGCAGAAGTTGTGTGCCCTCTGAGAAATGCACTTCAATTTCATTCAAGAATAGGTACAAGATACACATAGAAAATGCATGAAGACCAAAGTTCTTTTTTTGAAAAGAATGAACATTTTTCAAGGGCAGAATCCTTGAGCTCTGGCGAAGGCTGTACAAAGATCTAAAGAGAACCACTAGAGCTGGTAGGGTAGATATTTACAGAAAGAACATTGTAAGTAACATTGTGAGCATCCCTATTTTGGCAGTGAATAGAAAAGTTGCAGGTGAGTGTCTCTGTCCTTATTCTGGTTCTGTGCACCCTCTGACTTTGGTTTCAGAGCTATGACAAATACGAGAACTCTAAGGAAAATTATCTCCAAAATATTTTCTCAATCCTTTTTCTAATAGAGTAACACTGGTGTTTAATACCAGCTGTGATTAAAACTGAAATGGTGTATAGATGAAAAACAAGCATCCATCATCCATTTTCTTTTGCTGCTTACCCTGAGTGTTGAAGGATCTTTCTACTATTGTGGGTCTGTGAAGCACAGTGCAGTACACTCATAGGCTAAAAAGTCAAAAATTGAGACATAAAGTAATAAGTAAAACTCGAATCTGATCCTTGGAGAGTCACTCAGTGTTGCATGTATGTAAAGAGCAGAAGTCATATTACTGAACAAAGCTGGAAGTCTCTACTAAATAAAAAATGAGAATGGGTTCAGTGAATATTGTCTAATTTATCAATGTTTAAGGTACTAATCAGTTGGGAGTTCTTCTAAAGGTCAGCAAACTCCAAGAAGACATATTGGTGACCCTCATTTTGATTCCTTTTCACCCCTTCTTCCCCATCTCCCTCCTGTTCAGCCCAGCTAGTAATTAGTAGCTTGTGTTTTTAATTTATCTTGAAAAGTAAATTTAAATATTAAAAATTGATGTCTTATTTCCAAGCCTAAATTATCTGTTAGACAATATAGTAAAAAAAAAAAAAATTCTAAATGATGCAGGTACATTGTGCTCTCTTACTGGCCTTTCGTTATTGATGCTGTGTTTGCAGTACCAAAATTCAATACTTCCATAGAGGAATTGTCACCTCTCTGCAGAGTAATTGCCCTAAGTTAATAGACCTACAGACAAAAGGGCAGAGATGTCTTCAGTTACAATGCTGAATTCAGTGAAACAGATTGACAAAATGCACCAGCATTTAAAACTGTTGAAAAGGGATCTAACTGAGCACCTGCATATTTCTGGTACCCACAAATTTACTAGGGGCAATACTAGCCATTGCAGTTTTATAGGATGCCTAGAAGTGTGTGTTTGTGCAGGGAGGGCTGTAGAAGTGTCCTCCTTCATTTCCAGCACAGGATTTTGCCATTAGCTCCACTGGCCTACAGCAGGTTCATTCTGGGTCACCTCAGATAGGCTCAATCTCATGAGCCACATTTGAGCTGGCTTCAAATGCAGGATGTGTATGCAGTAGGATCCCCCCTCCACAGATTCTCCAAAGTGGAGAAGGCTCCCAGTGCAGCAAATGGCAGTGCTGAGCTCACATGCCCTCTCAACAGGAGGGAACTCCCTTGGTTTCACAGATAAAAATAGCAGTAGCTTTAAAGTAGGGCTCTGCTAGTTATTTTTTAATAGTGTAACTTGCTCACAGGCAAATGCAGTTTAACTTGTCCCCAAAGAAGTTAATAATTTAAGCTAAAAATCACTAGCTAGCTTTTGCCAACTCTATAAAGAAAATGTTTTGGAGTAATGCAAGTAAGGCGGCTAGAGCAGCTCTGGCGTCTCCTGAGTGGGAGGCCTGTGTGTCTTCAGTGCACTGGTAAAAAGCCCACTGCAGTCATGTCTCCTATCCAAGTCACAGTCTTATTGACTAAGTCACAATCCTGGCTGTGTCTCCTGTTGCTATTTTCATTTCCAATTAAAGATTAAAAGTTTCTTGTTGATTTGTATAGTGGCCAAACCTCTGTCCTGGGAGAAAAGACAAAGTGTACCGCTGGATTTTTGAGTAAGGAGAAATATTTTCAAGAGTGCCTGGAAGGAAGAAAATGGTGTCAAAAACTGTTTTTCATATCTTTGTGGCTGTTTATCAGCCTTGTGAATGGTCACTAGCATGTCAGCATATTTCACTTTTTTCTTTTTTAGAG
Source organism: Cettia cetti (assembly GCA_013401135.1). Lineage (NCBI taxonomy): Eukaryota > Metazoa > Chordata > Aves > Passeriformes > Sylviidae > Cettia > Cettia cetti. The sequence goes on along the minus strand of VZUI01038102.1, from coordinate 94,230 downwards.
TAAGGTGCTAGTGGCAAAATGATAAAAAAATCAACTGTTGAAATCAATTACTCATCTAGGTCTGCACTAATCAGTATTTTCTTATTGTCAGAGTTTATGTAGTCTGTAAATACCAAACAGGCATTGTTTACTATAGCAGGAGATTTACAACCCTATATCCTACTAATCTGTTCATAGATTATTTCTATAACTTCCAACTTCAACTGCTACAAACCATAACAATCTATTGCTCACAAAATTTTTATCCACAAGATAGCCAAACTCAGTAACTTTGCTTCATCTCAGAATTTGTTTTTTCAGTAATCTCATGTTACCATTTAAGCCTCCAAATGTGACAGTCAATATGCCATTTATGTATCAGCAGTATTGATTTGAATTATAAAATATAATTGTTTAAGGACTTATTTTAGGACTGAGTCATATATGAAAACCAGAATAACTAAAATTGCATCACTACCGGTAAAGAGCATCCATATAAATAGAACAGAAACAAAGTAGACGCCAATGCAATTTCATGGTGGGGAAAGAAATTTCATGGAGGGGAGAGGGGAATGAAAGAAAAAAACCCCAATCCCACTGATATTAACTTGGTCCTGTCCTCTTTTAATGACTGCTGATCTGAACAAGAAGAGGGATGCAGCCATGTGCATGGTTACCTCAGTTTTTACAAGAAGCTCCTTAGCTGATGCTGCTTTTGAATATTTCATCTGACTGACTGAACCACAGCCTTTTCCTATTTATTTTCTTAGTGCCTTTGGTAAAAATGTAAAATTGCCTAAAAAGGCCAATGGAGGGTGGGTCTGGCCCTCTTTTAAGCAGGTGCTGTATCACAGCAGGAGCATCCTGCCCAAGGCAGCTGTGGGCACCAGCCAGCCAGGATGGAGGGAGCACCACCCTACCTAAAATGTAATCCTGCTGTTTTTATCACCTATGTGGATGTAGTTGGGTGCTCCATAAGCTGTGACCAGAATGACCCAGCTCAGACTGATTCCTCTTGCAACCTTGCAAGGCAAAATCTCCCCTTTTGGTGGCTGTATGTGGATTTTTCAAGTCACATGATTTGTCAGTGCAAAGAGATGCAAGGGTTGGATTGATTGCAGGGAAGGTAAGGTCTGCCTTCAGGTCAGGAAGAAAATGTCCTTAGTGTCTGGCAAGAAGCCAGGCCCTTTATTTGTTTTCCAAGGCAAAAAGCTCATGTTCACCTAATTCACGCCGGACAAACTGAGTGCTCACAAACACACCTCAAAGTGCAGTGATCATGCAGCTCTGCAGAACTTGCTCCAGTCAACTAAGGGCTAGCCCCCAACATCACCACCACAGGACCTCTTTGAGGAGATGCTGTGGATGCAGCTTTGCTGCATGGCCTGGACTGGGCAGTTCCTCTTCCCCTGCCCAGACGGGTCAGGATGGTCATGAATGGATGTCAGTTAATAAAGGTGGAGTGAAAATTTGGCCTTGCAGACACTGCTGGTGACAAGCTGAAGGGATAATACTGGTATTACTTAAATGATCTTTTTAAAATCAGTCTCTTTTTACATTTTAAATTTCCATTGGGTAATAATTACATTTGATGGGCCCTGGTGATCCTTTGAAGAATACAGCAAGTGAGGAAGAAATTATTCTTTTCTCACTTGGTAAGCTTGGGGGGCTGCTCAGCTGCTGTTGCCTACAAAGGAAAGAGAAATGCAACCCACAGAGCCTGTGACCCCACCACAGAAACACACATTGCACGCTGACCAGTGTGAGTGACACCACCTGCCTGCTCTGGGCAGTCTCTAGCCTCAGCAGCAAGAGCACTTTCTTTTAACATCCCTGTCACAATAATGGAAAAGATGTGATGCTGTTTGCACCCTCATCTCCTCTGTGGCCACCAGGATCAGCACCTGGCAGGTCCCTTTCAGTGTTGCCACTCTCCGCATGGCTCCCGTAACAGGTGATGTCATTCTCCCATCTTTTCAAACTTTCTTGCATGGAACTTATCATCCTTGGGCTAGAGATCACTCATGTTGGCTTAGAGGTTTTAGCCAGTGTTAACTGCTCCTTTACAAAAACTAAAATATATGGATTCCCACTGTGCATTTTATATGTTGCTGATGTACTGTAAAACTAAAGTCATTGAATTTGGATAAATATTAGGGTCAAATTCTTACCTGAGTCCCAGTTTTCACTGGGACATTTCAGGTTCATCTGTGTTTTCTATTGCTCTGGAAATTGAATCAAACTGAGTAAGTGGTTGCTGAAATTCTAATTAACTTTGTTTTCTTTTTGAATGAGGATTAAAGCAAATCAAAAATCCACTTCTGGGGTTTTTTTTAAAACAAAGCAGCTTCCAAAATCTGCAGCCCAGAACGCCAGCTTGTACCCTCACAATCACTGGTCTAATTTCTTGAATCCTCTTACACCAAAATTTAAAATGCTTCATCAATTCCCCAAACAGTTATAAATATCAGACATTTATATGGCCCATTTAAGTGATCTTTTTGTTTCTTATATAGTAAGTTTTTGTCATTTGTGTAGCTTTTGAGTGATTTTTGCATGCTTCATGTATTTGAATTGCTTCTTGTGGGTAATATCCTTTTGCACATAAAGCTTCTCAGCGGTTGAATTTGAATTTTTTTAGCTATTAGAATTTAAGGTTCATATATGAAATATATTCTGAAATACATACACCTGGTCAGCAAAAGAAAATCCTACAGAGAGATGAATTTGGCCCAATACACATAATAGTGAAGGGAAAGCTGTGTTTGATCTAGTATTTGAAATAGTTTTTGTGTTTTATTGCGTTCTTCAGTGTGTTCCAGAAGGTTTGCAATCATCTATTTCATAAGTATAAACTTGGATTCTGAACAATCAATGAGTACAAGGTCAACTGCAGCCATTGCCTGCCTGGTGTGAAGCAAAACTTAAGACACGTGGACATTTGTAAGAAAATAGAGAAGCAGAGATTTCACTCTCACCGAAATGCTTTTCATGTTCAAAAAATAAATATATGAAATGGTTTCAAGTGAATTAGTAATAATAATTTTTTTGCCAGATTTTGAGGGCAAACTCAGGGCAAAACATAGAGGTGAAATTATTGTGTATTTATTGAGTACTGTACTGGTATACACTAGAAAATCCTGAAATGGCACTGACTGAATAGTGCAGATATTGGTCAGTGGTTAAAAAACTTCTTCAGGGTAAAAAAGTGTCTTTGACTGAAAAACTCCTGGTTCTGAGCTTTAGATATGTTGCACAACTGATTAAAGGCATCTGCACATGGTCAAGTGATGGTGGAGGAGTAGCTTAGGGATGCTGCTGTCATCTGGCTCCTCTGCAGGCCTCCTTCCAGCAGGTTTGGGGCAGGCATGTGACAGCTACTGCACTATGGCTCAAGATCTTCAGAAGGTGGTCTCTGCTTCTGGTTGGGTCGCCACATCCTTTGTACTGGTTTGGGACAAAAGCAACTAGTTCTGATAGGAACCTCCTGCATGGAGACCTGGCAGCAGAAGGAGAGTTGGCACAGATGCTGGCAACTGGTAGCTGCTGTCTTGAAGGGCAATGACCTCCGTCCGAGGAGGCACCAACAGACATCAGGGAGTTGATCCAAGACCCAGAGAAGTGGAGATTTCCCTTTATCTTATGACCTGTGTTAAGATTATTTTGTTTATTAGAGAGATGCCTCTCTAATAAGAGAGAAAGGATCTCACATCAGTGTGCCCCCTGAATTAAGGTGCAAACAGACCATACACTGAAGTCTGTAATAAGGATTTTATGACATAATTGGGAGGCAGAGGTACAAAGAAATAGGAAAAAAGCAGGGGGTGGAGAGAGAGTGACAGGGAGACAGATTAAGTAGAAAGGTATCACGACCCATGGATCCAGTAGGAATCCAGGTACCTCCCCAGAGTGGGTTATATTTACACTGTCTTTTGAAACACCCTGGAACATGTGCAGTCCTCTGGTGGAAGACATTCAGTCTCTCACAGACCCAAGCCTTGAAATATTTATTCACATGCTAAATGAAAGAGTGCTACCAACTCCTTGTTTTTAGTATGGTTGGAGCATTTACACATCATATCTGGCACAGTGCAGATGTGGTCTTCCATCACTTTCTCCACCGGGATGAAGTTCAAAGAGGCTATAAATATATTTAAACCTGAAAATTATGACAAGAAGAAATAAATTTGGCCTATTTTGTTTGACTGAGGAAATAGAAAAGAAGTCAAATGCATCTTAAATGCATTCTGGTTTCTGAGGGGAAACTTGGGTGGTAATGTTAGGAAGATCCTGTCTGTATCTCTTGAAGTGTCCTAAAGGAAAGGATCCGTTTGATGTGGGGCAGCTTTTCAAAGAGTGCACATTAGGAGCCACGATGCAAAAAATTACAGACACAAAGAACAAGAAAGGCTTGCAGACACATGGCTGAAAAACCATGGCTGTGAAAATCAGGGGTCTGGTTGGTCCAGTTGTGTGCCTTGGTGTCCCTAATTATAGATGCAACCTGTTGTTTATCTTCAATGGCTCAACAAGAAGATTACTTTCAGAGTGGTTCACTAATAAATGCCTGCTTGGTCATTAACATAGCTGACATTTCCTTACTCTGCTTAGTTATGCAACCTCAGTTAATTCACATCCTTTTTAGTTCATAGGCTGAAGTTCAAATGGAACAAATTTTTGATCCTACTTGTAGGGCCGTGTATACTTCCCCTTTTTTATGGTCAGAATAATATCTTCAAATCCAGAAAAGAACTCCCAACCCTGAAACAGTGGAAAGCTCATTTACGTTTATTCTGGGGCAAAACTTCTTTTGAACTCTGAATATAATTTCTTCTTAATCACTTGTACCTTTATCTCTACAGCACAGTAGTAGTTCCTCAAGTCTATACTGCTTTCCTACTAGGCTTATGCTACAATTATACATATGTACCCCGCTAAAACAGCTAACACTTTTTTCAATGTATTTAAAAACAATAGATATATAAGCCCACTGGATAGTGTGTGTCGTTAGAACTGGGAATGTTTTTGATATGGGACAAAGACATATTTCCAACCAAAGCTTGTCTTTAAAGAACTCAATTTATCATGACCTGAATTTGTAGGGTATGTATCAGAAAATGTTTAGCCTGAAGAAATGCACAGCAATAGAGATTTTTTTTTTTTTTTCTAAAATGTTTGCTTTAGCACTGTAAATTTTCAGAGAGCAGTAATGGCAGTAATGAATCAGGTGAATGTTTGATTTCAAAGGCTCCTTGGGAAGACCCAGAATTACTCACCTAAACAGAAGCTGTACACAGCTGAGCTGTGTTGCAGCTGCATGTCTCAGCGCTCTTCTGGGATGGAGGAGACTGGAGTGTAAGACCCTTCTCTGCTTTCTTCTTCACTTGTCCAGGAAGTAAGTACCCAGCCATTACCTCCTACACATTTCTGGTCCCATTCCCACCTTTTCCTTTTCCCTATGCTTCTTTTTAGTCTGATTAAAAAAAATAGCCATCTCTCCTCCCAGCTAAGTGCCTAGAGCTGAGCTGTGCTGTCTTTACTCAGTCTTCTTTTTCCCAAGACACTTGTATTCCTGGATGTCCAGTTACTGCAAGGCATGTGGTGGACAAGAGGAAGGACCTCCCATCAATGTGCCCTCCCCCAAGCCCTGCAGATGGGACTTTCAAATGTCCTTTGGTGATGCTTCTGAGGAGACAGCAAGCGGAATACCACAAACCAAGGGCCCAATGTCAAGAGTTTTTCAGCACTGCCAATGCGCACAGATTTAGAGCAAATCAAATGGCAGAATGGCATCTGATCATGCACTTGCCATTTTCATTCATGGACCGCTAAATATTTTTTTTTAATTCTGTCTTACAGAAAAGTCACAATCTTTTAGTAAATAATTTTTCATTTAAAAAAACCAAAAAAACCTACATGGTATATAATCTTAGTGTCATTTATAACTTACTGGGTAGCTTTTCTTCACTGGACCCCACAGTCTTTTTGTTAACATCCATGAAACTTCAAAAATGTCGTAATAGTCTCTGTATAGATCTCATTTTATTCCCAAACTACATTGACAAATGAAGACTTACAGGAAAAGCATTAATAAAAAATTGACACTGAAGACTACAAGGACTGTTCCAAAGTGCATTTCCTAGTATGCATCAAGAGCTAACAATATAAAAAATTCTATACAATTCATGCCTAATATAGTGCGGTTTGATTTTTCAAAAAGAACAATATATTTTACACTCAGCCTAAAATTGTCTCCATAAATAATAAACTGTCTGAAAGCACTGGATCAGTGCAGATGAGCAGAATCAGTGGCTTCATGGTACTTTTTGCTAGAGTCCCTCCCATGTTTGGTGGTGGCAGATAGGTAAGGAACCTGGTTCTCCTTTTCTGATGACAAGTAATTTACGTTGACAGTGAATGAACTGCAGAGGACATGAATTCACAGGCAGCTCAAGTCACCAATATGGGAACCAATTCTGCATCACAATTAAAACAGAGGAACTCATTCTCTTCACTTCTATGTGAAGGACTTCTCACTTTTCATTGAGGACCATTAGTGGGACAGAAAAACAGAGCAATAATTCATCTGGGACATTCTTCCTCCTCCATTTTCCTTTCCCTGCTCTTGTTTCCCTGTGTTCCTGGAGTTTGTCTGCTGAGGTTCCTGGCACAGTACGCACAATCATTTCACTCATTTGTCTTGCTTTCATGTTCTCTGACCCCTAAAACCAAACCTAACCAAACCTAACCAAACAGGTCACTGAGGAACAGCTAGAAAAAGCACCAGAGCTATTAAAAGAGTGTACATTGCACAAATGAGAGGCCATTTAGAAGAATAATCTTATGTCTTCATAAGCGAAAGTGGCTCACTTTCCATATAGTGTCATGCTTTTGAGCCCCCTCTTGCCTCCCAATTATGTGCTTGTCAAAGATAGAGCCAGAAGGTGACAACCACTTTACTCTGCCCACTGTACAAATCAGCCAATAAAAGCTTCCACTTCATGGTGTATTTCAATTATTTATGATACCTAGTTTGAACAAATACGCTTCCAAGCCTGAATCTGGAAGCCAAAAGGGAAAAAAATGGCTTAACTCATTCAAACTGGGCAACAACAGACTGGAAAATAGAAGTTCTCCTAGCATGCCTTTGTTGGACAACAGGTCATAGGGAACACAAAGCAGCTGGCTTTCTTTACATTGTTTGAAGTGTTCATTTGGAACCACACCATCCTGATATAATTCTTAATATTCTATTTGCAAGTACATCTGAGACACATCCAAACACATGCATCTCTTCCAAGCAAATAGGGTGGTTTTAACTTGCCAGACTGGTTGTGTTACACAGCTCAGCATCTAGCTCCTGCTGAAGCCTTGATGGGAATCAGAACAAGCATCTTATCAGTTATGTCTGTCCTGATGTATATATCCGGAAGATGCCTGTGAGAATTTCTCAAAAGCAAGGATTGGAGTAAACCACTCCTGTTAGAGAGTGCTGAGACTGGTAGCCCTAGAGTGGAGAACCTGCCACAGCTCCCTGTCTCCAGACCATGAATCTATGTGTCCCATTCCCAGAGCCATTCCCCTGGGTGCCTCACTTGACAGCTGTTCTACTTTGGTGCTGGTCAGGATCAAGCACTGGCAACACACCTTCATTGTGCCCTGTTCTGGTTCATCCCTGGCACTCAGGCATTGTGCTCTTGGGTCTGTGGGTATCAGCCTTTCATGGGCAAGTGGCCCCTGTGATATCAGGATGAGTTGGCCAGGGAGGTATTGGTGTTCCCCAAGCTGTGGCGTTCTTTGAGAGTGTGTGTGCAGCTGTTATCATGTAACCCCACACTCCCTATCCTCTCCTATCCAAGAGCCCACTAGATGACTGTTGGCTCAGAGGGACTCCCAGTTGGATCTCATATGGCTATTGTGTCTATAAGCCATATGGGTTTCTGGATCAAAATGCTCTCATCAGAAGTCAGTTGTAATAAACTCTGTAATGCCAAAAAATACCACAGAAAATGAACCAGAGAAGAAATTCTTATGAACCTTTCATTGATATAATGAAATTTTAAAGAAGAACAAACATGTTTCCATAGAGGGAAGCAAGTGCCAGGTCCTGTGAAACTCTCCAGGACAGAACAGGTGGTAGCTTAGCAGTTGTTCTCTCCTGAACCACAAAACAGAGAGGAAGGGCTAGTCATCAAAGTAGGGACAGTGTTTTGGACACAGTATTTCAGGTAAAAAATGCAGCAGATCTATTCTCCTGTTCTGGGAAAGCCCTCACTTCTCCTTGGCTTTGGAAGGACTCACTTACAAAGAAGAAAACCTGACGGTACAGTCCAGCTAAGAAGAACCTCATCCCTAATGCCTGTCTGCAAACCACTGATGAGTTGAGTGGAGGCCCTCAGGGTGACATGGGCACAGGAAGTCCCCACCTGGGTTGGGGCTTTGGGCATGAATGGGACAGGACTACTGCTAGACATTCTTTGAGCTTTTATTGCGGCATCAGTCTCGTAACAGGGTTTTACACAACCAAAGGATGGCAGCAGGTCACATCTGCCAGCAGCAGCCAAAGATTTCTTTTTTACAGGTAATTTTATAAGTTTTCCAGCCAATAGCATATTGCAAAAGCTTACAGACAATTGCTTTAGCCAATCACTGAAAGCACATGTACACCTGCTTCAAATAATGCTTGTTTGTATGCTTTCTATTAACAATAAACAATATTCCATTATTAAGCTTAAAACTTTTTACTATTATGCTAAGCATATTTTTCTGTGGCCTTAAGATCTATCCTAGCCAAACCTAAGACTCAGACTATTGTCTTATGCCCTTGCTTGCTATACTATTGTAACTCGTTTTTGGACTTGTTTTTTTCCATGTTTTATCTCCTCCGATATGATTGCAGGTTCAGAATCACTCTGCATTTACAGTTGGTTTTTTGGGGAAATATTGAGGAACATTTCCCCTTTTGAACTGGCTTGCTCCAAAACAACTCCCTGAAAGCCACTTGTCAGGAAGAGCATGGCGTTCTCCACAGTGCTTTGAGCAGAACAGCTCCCTGCCTGCTGCTCATGGGCATCTATCCTGCTGGGGCTTTGTCCTTCTCACTGGCAACACTTTCCAAAACTGAAAAAGGCCTATTTATTCCCTTGCTCATTTAAATGCAGACAGGCTAAAGCTGTGGCTATTTAAAGTAATGGCAGTCAGCAGAACAGATGTTTAGGACATGAGTGCTGGACTATCATTAAAAGATATGGTCTATGATTAAAAGATGTTTTTCCTATGGGAAACTGCAGCACTCTGGGACCTTTTTGGCTTATTAAGAAAGTTTTGAGCTACCATGCCTCTCTAGCAGAGATAAAATTATGCAAATTTGCTGATGATGCCAGGAGCACATTGTTCTCATTCCGACTGTTGTTTCTGGATCTTCAGACTACTCTGTTTTGATTCTTGTAGCTAAATGACTTTGAGTAGAAAGAATGAAGTATCTTATGTTCTTATATATTGAGATCTTAATTTCTTGTAAGTACCTGCATGTACTCTTGACTTTACCCTGATTTCATTATATAATGTAATATAATGTAATGCAATATATAATAAATTATATTTTCCACTCTGACTTCCTCTTGTACACTATTTTCTAGATAAGAGATCATTCTAGGTGTGTAGATTGATAATTTCAAGAATGGATTTGACTGCACACATTTCCTTGAAATGAGCAGTAACTGTGTTTTTAAACTACTGGACTGATTCTGAAAAATTGCATACTTACACCTTATTTTTAACAAAGGAATTATTTTCTTTCAGGAAAAAAATCCCCTGTAGCATGGCAAGCTGTAGAATGTAAGCCAGTTCCTAACTACATTATTTCTCCCCAGAAGCAAATCTAGAAGTGTGTGTTCTACATTTCTTTGATTAATAATGTGAATCAAGTTTTATTTGGTAAATAAAAAGATATGTGTTGCAAAAGTTTTCCAACATCTCATTTAGAGTGTAATAAACTGTGTGTTTTTTGCTAGCCTTGTGGCTCCTCTTAGTTTCTGATCGTATGGTATCAGAAAAATCGATATCTCATTTCTCATATCAGCCAGATGGATAGGCCAGGCAAAGGCTTCAGCCAAGCCTTTGTGCCATTCTGACAGGGGAAAAAACATGTTTTCCCTATTTCAAGCTCTACTGTTTACAAGCAGCTACTGACAGCTTTGCAGTACTTTCTCTCAGTAAGATCCATCACAGTAGAACTTTAAAGTCTTGCTGGCTCGACTATATTTCTTATACCTCCTCACTTACCAAGTACAGCTATAAATCCTTAAAGTGGTTACTTTTGCATGTGCTCACTAAATGTTACAATTAGCCACATAATAAAGTGTTCTGAATTTACGGTCAGCCTGACTTATGCTGATCCTTCCAAAAAAAGGCGTCAGGAGATTTTGGCTTAGAAACCTGGCAAGTACACTGCCATGCCTGCTGATGAAATTTTCCTGCATGGCTATATGGCATAGTTCTTTGTATCTGTCCCAAAAAAGGTTGGTGGACAACAAACTGGCAGTAGAAAAGGTTTGTTTTTCTGCTCTGTGGATGTCATGGTGCACATTAAAGGGTAACTTTAAATTCCATGACTTGGAAGAATGCTAATATTCATATAAAGAAAATTTCCAAAATAAAAGAGAAATGAAAAAAGTTATATTTTGAAATGCATTGACTAAAATTAAAACATTATTAGTGAAAGCACTGTTTTTTCACCTTTATGCACAATGTATCATAATCACATCCAAATAAGAGTATTAAAAGATAAAGAGACTTTGTGGCTGCCAAATGAATTATGCAATGTATGGGAACATCAAATAAGAATTACCCATTTAGCTCTGGTTGGCAGTCCTACTCACAGTGCTTATTGCACATTATTTTTTTCCACAGAGACACTGCTTGTCAAAATAAAACCCCTGAAATTATTTTCTCTATTAACAGTGGCCAAGTGTATGAAAAGTTCTCCACAACAGTTTCTTCACAGTTATGTCACTGCATTTAAGATGGTTGTAAAGGTGGCTTCAAGAAAGCCAGTGCTGTTATTTAGTGAATCTAAAGCACTATCAGTATAGTAATAGTAATGGCAATTCCCATGTAATACAAGAAATTTTAAATTCAAATGCATTTTCCACATCACCCTCAGGAGAGCTATAGAGGCAGCTCAACTCACAAAGGGAATTTGTGTGCAAATTCAGACCCTTCACAGACTGGTGGAAAGCAGCAAAATACAAACCAGACCTGTGCAATACTTTTATATTAATCTTCTTAAAATGCCCACCAGTCCAATCCCCGTGATGAAACTAGAACCTCAGTCTGGGTCTTCCCTCTGCTTTGCCACATCCAGTTCCCTCAGACCTGGAGATGTCTGGGGAAGCCAACCCATGTGCAGATCCAGAGGGACAGCAGCCCCCTGGGCCGAGCCTGTTCACTCCTGGGCCTCGTCAGCACTACCCTACTTTGTGTGCTTTATTATAGTGCAACTCTGTAAGATCAGGGGCCTTACCCTTCATGTCCCATTGAGTTTTTAGGTCCAAAATTTTAAACTGAGAACAGGAAGCTCAAACCCAAAGCAATATTCCTGTGACTCTCAGAGAATGAAACTGGGGCAAACAATGCCACAGTCTTCTCTGATGTCTGCACAAAACTATGAAACATAGTGGGACTGCATAAAGATTCTTATATGACTGAGAGAAAGTTATGGGATCCAGGTTTAGGTTTGAAGAATTAAGTATAGTGAGGTATGGATCCATTTTCCTTCTAATTGCAACTTCTGAAGTGTCACTGATTCAGAAGAAAGGCTCTGTTTTGTTTGATATCAGTTGAAAGCTCAAAATCAATGATACCATACATAAACACAGGCAAAGAGTGAATATAATGTTCCCTACTGTACTTTTTGAAGCTTACTTTTAAGCATAATCTGTACTGTTCTCCTGGAAATGAAATTTAAAGATCATTTTGTCAAAGACATCACGAAGTGCAAAGAAACATTTGCACAACTCATTTTTAGCTGGTCTAACTTCAAGGCAGAAATCAGAGTTAAGAAAGGAAAATAAACCATGACATAAAAGCAATGCTTCCTCCTTTTCTGGATGATTGCAGGCTCAGATTGCACTTAAAATTCCCAGGGGAGGTACAGATTCAGATGGAATATTGGTTTGGTGTAATGGTAGCACAGAGATCATAGCTATAAGCTATTTCTGTAAATCATAAATCAGTGTCTGAGCACCAAACCATGGGAGTCTAGCATTCAATTCATATTCATTTCATCACTAATTATAATTTTTTAACTTGACAATGCAAAATCACTCATGCAACTAGCTATAAGCTATTTTTTTCACCCATAACCAAAAAATTTGTGCACAAGACAATGACTCCAGAAAACTGTTAAGCATAAATAAGAAAAAAGCTATTTTTGTTATTGGTAATTCTGTACCCAGTTGAGAAACTGTTTCTTCTCACTACAGCCCAGGGTGTTGAACAGTTCTTTTCCCAAAAGAGTTCATCTTTCAACAGGGCAAGGCAAGCAGATATTCTGAGAATGAGATGCAACAGCCAAGAATTGAGACTGATTGACAGTTTGCAGTCAGCATGTTAATTCAATTCTTTATTTTCTTAAAAGAAGAAACACTTGAAAACACTGTAAGTGAGGATGGGGTACCGAGGCTGTGAAAGAGAATCTTGACAGCCTTGTAACAAGTGACTAATTAGCATGGAGGAGGAAATACTTAGACTTCATTGTACTGCTTTGACTTGTTTCCTAAACTGTTGGCCGTCTTGATCAGTTAATTTTCAGCATTTCTCAGCATGTGCCCTCATCCTCATCCTCTGGAATTGAGTTCTGCAGAGCATGCGGCAGCGCTTTCTCTCTGAACTCACAACTCATCAGTTGCTCACAGATGTCACCTGGCATCAGCCACAGACCTGATCCTCACTGCAGCCCTTGCTGAAGCTGTCTTTATCCCTGCTCCCCAGCTGAAGATATCTTTTTGATGAAGATCTCCTATGCTGCATTCTTTTTCTTCCTTTCCCACATCTATCTCGGCCCAAGCAGGGCACACTTATAGTGCAGGTCTATCTCAAATCACTCTTACAGTGTTTTGGGGTGGGGTTTTTGAAGGAATATATAATATTTAGTCTTTCCCATTAACATTATGATCAAGCTGCATCAGCTTCAGCTAGCTGCAATCACTCTGATATGACGAAGAGAAGCTCAGGAGACAAAATGGGCTGAGCTTCATCTCAGTCCCTTGCCTTTTGCCATGGTCACCAAAGCCTCCAACATTACAATAAAATCTTACCAATCATACTGCACTGGTGAGTGACATCAATACTGACAGCAGCAGCCTGCCCAGATGATGTGAGCCATGGGTGACATTGTGGGCTCTGCGGGGGTTTGTGGGTGTGTTCTTACTGGTAGAGGGTCAAGGAGTGAGGCTGCAGAAGATGACCTTGCAATCCACCCTTAGGACTCCAGCAGCACCAGCTTCCACTCTTCCCTTTACACTGACAGTGAGAGAAACTAACTTGTTGTCTGAGATTGAGGAGCATTTGGCTAGCTCCAGCACAGAGGGCCAACTGGTTCTGAATCTCACGAGTACCCTGGTGGCCTATGTCATGAAGTTGGAGCTATAGGGAAGAGGTTTTCCTGAAGTGGCTTTAGGAGGGGAATCCTGAGCTGGATTAGAACAAGAGTATGGCTTGCACCAACCAGCCTGTCTACATCTCCAAAGCTAGGAATTTCCACACAGAGGGTGAAAAACTGGAATGAGGAGCTGGCTAACTGAACAGCATCTTTGCACTGGAGACTAGGAGATGAGAGGTCAGAACTTTTCCATTGTGGAGGAACTCTTCCTTTGCCAGTGTCCATGTGCTCTGTTTTTGTCCCATTGTCCTTTTCACGTACATCATTTGGCAAACCAGGGCTTTGCAATGGTCAGTCATGTTGTACAGAAAGCAGTATTTGACAGTGTGAGTAGTTCCCCATGAGCAGTATCTGTGAAGAGAACATTTGTTGCACAGAAATCTGTAACAACCTTTCCAGCAGCAGGTGGGAAACTTTCAGTCACAAGCACTGAGAAACATTCTTTGGTCATCTAAAATGCTTGCCTTAGCTGTTCTTGAGCAACACCTCAGTAAGTATCCACCAGATATTTGAGCTTTGTTTTATTTGCAACTATAGTAAAGGCATTATGAGAGTTTTGCATCTGTACTGAGAGACAAGTGTGAGACAAACACTAAAACACCTGTAAAAGTGTGAAAATTTCACTGAATTGCAGAATCACGAAGTGGCTAAGGTTGGTTGCAGGTCCAACTCCCTGCTCAAGCAGGGCTATGTAAAGCCTGTTGCCCAGGACCATATCCAGATGACTTTTAAATTTCTCAAAGGAAAGAGACTCTACAACCTTCCCAAGCAACCTGTTACACAGTGAAAAACTGTTTCCTGATATTTAGAGGGAACCTCCTGTGTTTCGATTTGTTCTTATTGTCTCTTGTCTTGCCATTGAAAAGAGCCCAATTTTATCATTTTTTGCACTCAGACACTATACAACCCAGCATGTGCACACATAAATGCCAAGCTAACTATGAAAACGTACAAATCTAATGTACAAATGTACAAAAGAGTGAAGCCAGTGGGATGTAATAGTGGGATGTAAGACAGCAGATTGTTCCAGGAGATGCTAAAGCAAGTAGAAGCCTCTTAGAAGGTATACTCTGCTTTCTCAGCTTCTCTTTTTTAGCGTGTGACAGACTCCATTCAATTCCTTGTTGTGTCTGGGTAAGGTTAAAGTTGGTGAAGTTTAAGTTTGCTGAGTTAAAGTTGTGAAGTGCCTTACATAGTCTGCATGCTGTTTTAAAATTTGCCAGGTATCTTTTTCTACCTTAATAGTCTAAAGTTTGTGAATAAATGTTTGTTATTGAGCCTCCTGAGAATTTTGTAGTTTTTCCCACATATCACTCAGAGTGAATCAAATTACCTTTCCCTGTACCTGTTGAGCAGACTGGGCAATAACATAGAGTCTGTTGGGAATCCTGAAATTTAGTCTACAGGTCACAGGTGGTTGATACCCTAGCCTAGTTCAGTACTGAAGTTAGGGTGTGCCAAAGCAGTTGAAACTGCTTTTGAGCTAAAAACTGTAGTGGTCAGACTTCATTTCTTCTCTGACTTGGAAGTTCTACCTCATCCAAAGGTCATTTACCCCTTACACATGCATTAGAGTCTTAGCCTTGATGTACTGTAGCACACTGATACTTCCTGTAGGCTACCAGATATGTCACAGTTCTGATAAAAAAGAGGGAGAAAGGCTGAGAGTTGGAAAAATTATTTTTTTCATTATAAGAAAAGGTAGCTATAAAACACCTCAGTTCACAATCTTTTCAGCTAAAGTTCAAATCAGTATTTTGCCACCTACATATCTATTCATATTCTCAAAAGGTTTGTGCAACCATATCCATCAAGACATGCCAATGCCTTACACTTTTATAATAGATTTTTACTACAGTAGCTCAGTCCTTTTCCTCCATTTCCAGCATTGATTACATCTTACTTGCCTGTAGAAGTGCTCTAAAAAGTCTCAGAAAGCCATTTTAAAACATTAAAGAAGTTATGGATCTGACCCTTCCCACCCTGAATACTCTGTGCCCCTCACTGCTGTTTGAACAGATTGCTGGTTTAGAAACTCGGCTGCTGAAATGCTCTTGTAGCCTGTTACTGTCTGGTGTTTGATCCTCCTACACGCCCTACTTGTGTCATATCTGATGTCTCTCTAAGAAGGGTATATGCTTGGAACCAGGTGCCTGCTGACATGTTACATTTAACCCTGGTAAGCCATGACACTGCACAAGAAGTTCAGTTTGGTCTGTCTGTGAGATAAAGACTGCTCAAGCAACTGACTCCTGAAAGTCAGGGAATACGACTGGTAACATCTCTAGGCTAATTAGATCCAGAAAAGGAAAAGATGAGTTTCAGTGCTGCCAGGGATAACCATCCTCATCACCAGCAGAAGCTTCCCAGAGCAAACCAGAAGGGGAATCACATCACAACACTATGGGCAGTTTGAAACTCTTCAAGCAGTGCTGTGCAACATCAGTGACACCCCAGGAAATCCCTCATGTCCTTCATAGAAAGGTTGCCCCTCAAGTCACTCCTATGAACGTCCTCTTTGCACTTTCCCCAAGGCTGCAGCCATCATCTCCCTTGCTGGGATATGCAGCATCTCCCTTGCTGGGATACCTTCTGAATTAGGAAATGCATTCAGTTATCTGGAATTTGCATAATTTTTCCAGTGTGACTGAAGTTCCCAGTGCTGCTGAAAGCCAAGCATGTGGTACCCCTAAGTGCCTCCTGGGAGCTGACTCCTGGGAGCATCTTCCAACCCATGCAGCTGCTCAGAAACTTTCTACAGTGCATGGTTTCAGGGGCTTTGTGAGGAAGTGCTTCTCTGTAACGGGGCTCACATCCCTCAGTCAAAGGGAGTCAGGGAACACAAGTGCACCTTTGTATCAAGGGTATATTCAGGGACATTGCTTAAGGCCACCATCCTCTTGAGTCCAATGGTCTGTGTAGGAAGTTAACCATTGATTAGACAGCAGGCACGAATCAAAGATGTGATGCAAAACAAGGCTGAGAAAGTGTGATCAAAGCTGTACATAGAATGTAATCCGTATCTGCAAATCCTTTTGCACCACAGGACCTACATAAGCTCTGCACACCAAGCTGACTTCTCAGGCCACACCTGCAGCAAGAATTGAGAAATTTGTTCTTTTTCTGTAAGTCCCCAGACTGCTGGGGGTGCAAACTAGACCACTCACACCAGTCCAACTGCAGATCATTCTGGGAGGGGAACATTGATTTCTTTCAAAATCAAATTATGAATCTGCTCACAGTTCAAAGTCATTCCTTCTACAAAAACAAGAACATTGCTGAAATATCTTTGTGCCATATGATGTAAGCTCCTCAGGTTTTTTACAAACTGTCAGAATAGAGAAAATAGAGAACATGACTTTTATATTACAGTTATCTAAGAGGCTGACGCTTTTTAGTTTCCTCTCTTTTTAGATTGTTTTAGGCATTTTTTTACTTCAGGGTTAGAACTCTGAAAATGTTGCTATGCTATCTGGTAGACCTCTCAAGCTGTGGGGAAAAAAATATACAGGCTTTTCTCTCAACAAGAATATCCGGTTTATATTATTGAAATTAAAGGCATCTTTGAATAATATCTAAAAAGATTCAGTCAGCAGGACAAAATTCTAAGGGCAGTCTCACAGCCCCCAATATTATTCAAAGTAAAGTTTTGGATCACAAGTAAGAGAAAGAAAATCTTAAGGATGATAAAGCTGCTAGCAGATACATGTGTTTAAAAGTGTTTGTCCCACCACCTTCCTTTCACCATTCCCTCCATCTGCATAGATTGACCTTGATTGGCAAAACTCTCCAGCCTTGCTTGTGTGCAGGCAGAGATGTAGCACGGTACTTGTCACTTTCTGCTGCTCATGTGTGCTCTCACCAGACAAATGTTTCCCTTCATCTTGTCCCTAAAACCAGTACTTATTTCTCTGATACTGGCAGACTTTCACAGACAAAATGTGCAGAATCCCATTACAAATAGATTGTTGTTTTGCAGGTCTCTGTTTCATCATTCAAGAAAAATTAATGTATTCACAGTGTACATGATGGGAACATGTTAGCAGAATACTTTTTGTTGCTTGTCTTTTGAACTCCCAGCATTGTTCCTCAGTGACACTTGGTAGAGTTGAAGGAAAACACAATCCAGTATAAATATTGAAGTTTCCGTCACAAAAACACTGGCAGTCTTTGCTATTACTATGAAAAGGAATTTAACTACTTCCTTTTTGCAAAATATAATTTGCCAAGGAACAATAGGATGTCACCATTTGAGGGGATAAAAGAGTGGCATTGTAACTCCTTTGCATGCTACTTGCTGTTACTGGAAGCATTGTTGAAGTCTGTTTTCCAGATCACAGTATCTGAAACAAGACTGATTTCTTCTGATGGAAACTCCAAAAGGCAGTTGAGGAAGGAGTGAGAATATTTCCACTTCCGGTGGCAGTTACCCTGAGGCAGTTTCATGGCATGAGACAATGGGGATGCAATGCTAATAAAACTCCCTTCTGATTTCATAAACTTAATTTCTCCAGCTGAAATTTATGCAGGGGTGAAATATGCCTAATCCTGTTCCTGGGATATTTCATGCCATGTCCATGTATGTTAATCACGTGGAGCAAAGAAAACATTTGACAGCGACAAACTAGAAAGACTAAAGTCTAATAAAGAAGTCTAAGAAAGACTAATAAAATAGGCAAGCTGGGGGATACCTGACATGTCTGAAATTGAAAATGTTTTCATATCTTAGGCTTTTAATTTTCCTCTCTACTTTTGCATTTCTTTTGCATTGCAAGGTTTTCAAGCAGTTCCTTTCCAATCTCTCTAATTATATTTGTCTGAGACACTTGTATGTGACGGTGGTGTCATTACAAGTGCAATACAATGAGGGGGTAGCTTGGTAGTTTTAGTAAAATAGATGGGGCAGAGAACTCTAGGAAAGGTCTTGTAAATTTCCTGGTTAACTTCTCCAAAAAAGTTGGTGGACAATTCTGTGGCGTAAAGCTGGAGCCTTTAAAACACTGGGAGGGACATTTGGGCTATCTGTATTTATTTCTTCATGTGCATTTTGAAAGGCACTGAAGTACATCCAAATGAAGCAGATACCTTTGAAGTCTAGTCAGGCCAGTATTACACTGTGTATTTGTGACACTCCTCAGAACAACAGGGCTACACTGTTCAGGAGCAGTGAACTAAAATAGCCATATAGCTCACAGGGTTCTGAGCTTCTATCTTTGAATGGTCCTACACGACTTTCAAGAACCTGTTGGTACAGACTAGTTGCTAACTAAGGACCTGTCACTGTGCTCTCTTAGGTGATAAAGGTATTGCCTGGGCTTGAAAACTGAAAAAATCACTCCATTTTTTAATTACAACAACACACATTTCCGTGGAGATTTCATTAAATACTACACACTAAACCTACTTGTAGCTGACAGGTTCAACAAATAATTATATTGGCCCCTGTAGGCAGACTGCCTATTAAAATGGAGCAGGAAGTTACTGCCAACTTCTGTTGCATTTGCTTTAACAGTTCTTATATAAATAACAAATTCTTTAGACCTTAGAATTAATTTTTTTTTTTTTTTATGAATGTTTTCTGAAGTCTCTCCAGGATCACATAGGAAAGGAAAAAAAAAAAAAAATGATTGGTGTCGCCTTTGAGATTATTTTTGAGGAGTAGCTTTGCTGTGGATCAGCAGGTCAAAATTGATGGAAAGGGTCAAAAGGGAGTAAGAAGGTGGCACAGATGAAGCAAAAATGGCTAGATTGTCTACCCATAATTTAAATTTAACCTTGCAAAGATTTTGGAAGACATTCTGGTTTTTTATAGCTTCATGAAGCAAAAATAGAAATTTCTCCAGTAACCATGGAAACATGGAAACAATGATTACTGGAAGTTATCTCTACTTGTGGTAACATTGGATGACACTAAAGTTAAGCCACACATGCCTCCTCCAGTAATGCCGCCACAGCCAACAGGGAATGAACCTTGCAAAACTCCTCAAGCATCTGGAGCAGCTGGAGCCACTGCAGTTTTGGAATACACTAATTCTAGCTGTTGTTGGCTCAAGCTATACCTGCTTTCAGCAAGTGATTCTGTGAACAATTAAATACTTAAACCATGTCTGTGTTTTGTTGACAAAAAGACCTAGTAGCCACCAGCACATCAACTGCCTTTATGTGCCCTCAAAGCTCTCCAAGGAAAGGTCAGCAAGGCATGCAGCGTCTCAGAGCAGCCACCATCCATGTTTATCCCTATTGAAAGGGTGGGAGAGAGACACAGATGGTACCAAATCAATAACAGCAATTATGGGCCTTTGGAGGGTAACTTGGCATTTAGGTCACTAACAATAAACGTTTATTGGAAATAAAAACAGAAGAATGAAATGAAATGAAATGGACTTTTTGGGGGAAAAACGAGAGAAAAATGAAGAGAAGAAGGAATTCAATAGGAAGTGTTCCAGATGTCACAAACAGCATGAGAACTGGGTCTGTAACCTGCCTGCAGGAATCAGATAAGCTGCTCTTCTGCACACCCCAATTGCTACACATTAAAGGAAAAGCATTAGATTAGAAGTATCTCTGTGAGACTGTGCTGCTGATAAAAGATATATTTCTGAAAGGATTTGATTTTGCTACTTCAAGCATCTTTGCAAAGCAGCTGGATTCATGTTTTTTCCTTTCTCCAAAAATGAGTTTGCTTTGGAGAGTGCCAGTTTCATGGAGAGTCTCCCTTACAATTTCTTTTCCACTTCCTTTTTATAAAACTACTCCATTCCTCCAAACAGTGAAAAGCTGTCAACATCCCCCATGCAGAGGAAGTGTTAGGAGGGAATTACAATGGTGTTAAAACCTGGTTACCCAGAAGAGCTACTCACCCAGAAGTCATCTGGAAGCTGGGAACTGTTTGTGAGCATTTGGAAACAGGGACTTGCTGCTTCTGTTTGAATATCTGAAGGGGACGGAAAAGATTTCTAGTGATTTCCTGTCACTCCGTTTGTCCCTTTGTATTCCTATGAAACAGGACTTCTATTTATATTTAATTGCTTCTGAAATGGTCATGTAAGTGACATTCTTCACCTCAAGGCCATAAAACTGACAGACCAGACTTGTCCCTTTTGCCTGCCCTTGGTTGGCCTTCTTGGAGTTGTATATTAGGCATCACAATAACATGCCACAGCACACTCAGGTAGGCCAGACACCCCACAGGGCAGCTTTCAGTGCACAGGAAGAGGAACAACTCCTTTATAATTTGCAAGTTAGAAGGGCTGGATAGGACAGAGAGTGTATGGCAGAAGAGCTGGTCTGTCTGGTGCTGGCACCTCTGTTGATAAAAGTACTGCAATGTCACTTAATAAATGCAGTTTGAATCTTTGCATGTCAAATCCCAAGCACAGGGCCACTCAAACATCTGATAAAAGTGTTCTGTCTCCATCCTGTGCCACGAAGCATGAAGTGAATCACCTTCATATTCTTACTCACAGTGTGGTCTAATTTTTATGGTTCTTGCGATCTCCTAAAAGTTTAAGTTGGTTACTTTTAAATGCACCTTAAAAAGTTGAAACACTTTGCATGTAAAATGTAACTACTTCAAATTTATAGTCTGAGATAAAAAGTCCTCTCCCACTGAGCCCCTTCTAGGAGGTTGTTAAAATTAGGGCCATTGTATTAAAAATCTGTTACATCTTTTACTAGTGAGTCATAACCTTTTCACTTGTGGAAAAATGAGCTTGCCAGTCTACTAAAGAACTGACTTGCTGCCTTCCCAGTCTTTGTGAGGTGTCTGCTCTTTGTTTCCTGGTGGTTGTCATGATGGATGCTGTTCAATGCAGTAAAAGCACATTTAACACGTAATACAGTAGCCCAAAGTATGATGATACTAGCTGGAAAGGAAAGAAATCTTTTAAAACAGAAAAAAATTAGTTTCTGCACAAATTAGACAAAGAAATAACTTGGGGATGCAGACAGTGCAATTAAATGCTCTTTCTTTGGTCTTATATCTTCTCTGCAAAATAAGCAGAGGCAGAGGAGATGAAACAACCTGGAATAAGTAACTGATGGAGCAATGTAGCATAAAAAGGGCAGTGGTAAATTGCCTTGAGAAACTCGGCAGTTTTCCCAGCAAAATCAACAAATGCCTGGGCTCCTAATGTACATACACATATACAGTTTATATATGTGTTTTTGAAGACATCTATACACCTCTGTAAGCATGAATATTATATTTAAGGTACTTTCTACAAAAATTCTTACCTTCTATTTGCTTCGTCAGTTCCATCTCAGTAAAGGTAATTGTTGAGAATGCTAAGGCAATTTATGGGCACCTGTGGGCTCATAAATCTTATGTACTTATCCTAGATGTGTATCTTATATATATACTGTATCAGGTGGTTTCTATCATCCATCACTGTACAATGTATCTATGGTAAAAAAAAAAAAAAAAGGTATAGTACTAAATCTGATCTTTGACAAAGCAGACACCAGCCAGCCCTGTTGCAATGGCAGCTGCTAGATGGTTCATTACAGAGGGCAGAATGGAGATGTGTAGTTTGTGAAAAAACTGACACTTCCTCAAGTTTCTCCCCTCCTATGGATTTTTCAACATCCTCAGGAAAAGAAATAGAATCCTAAAAAAAAATGTCCAACAGTTAGGCTTTCAGGAGAAGGATAAATTTCTGTATTAAGGTCCCAGTTATGGATACCAGACTAGAAAGCAGTTCAGACTGTTTTGAGTTAGCAAAGCATTTCAGAACATTTTTAAAAGTGCACAACAGTTGACAACAATGAATGTGCTTGGAGGAGGAATATTTCCCTTTCAGGAAGAAGACTGAGAATGACTCTGCATTAGCAGCTCAGGTCAGGTCAGGAGTAAAGTTGTGACTGCGCTTGCTTACTCTCCTCTAACTCCGATCATGTATTTCTGCATGTACCCCAGCCACTATCATTCATTCCCTCTGTTAGGACCAAAGGAGCTAAACTGATACTGATAGTAAACCCCTGCAACGCATGAACTGTGGGCACTGGATCCTCAGCAACTACTCCACAAACCTGTTCCTGCTGGGTTTCACTACTCAGTAATGCAGAGGTAAATGACTGAGTTAGGGACTGAATCGTCTTTAGGGTGCTCAGTTCCCAAGTCTTTGTCTGTTTCAGAAGGTGCTTAGGGCAGGCCTGGCCACCTAACTCAGGCTTCTCAAACCTGTCACTGAGGTGGGGAATGAAAATACTCCTCTCTTCTTCCATCTATGTCTGTAATTACAAATGAGACTCCTACACAACTGAGAAGTCCTTTCTCCATTAATTAACTAGATGAGTTGACCATGGTGAGTGGTTACACTGAATCTTTAAACTTCTTACAAATTCATGATAGAAGCAGTCTCTATGCTTGACCATTAATTTAAATACTCATGCAGAATCTAGGATTACTTGATGCTTTTCTCTCTTTCATGAAGACTTATACTGACCTTAAAAGCATTAACTCAATATGAGGTCAAGGAATTATTTTAGCTGTGAAATCAGTTGCTTAATAACAGTTTCTTCAGAGTCAAGTAATCATGCAGGCTGTAAGGCTCAAGTAGTTATTTCATTTTTCTGTCTACATTTTAATGTATTCAATTACTACTCTGCACAAATAGAGAAATGAGGTAATGAGAGATTTTCAGTACTTAGGTTTACAGTGTCCAAAACATACAGAGAAGCATGTATCTGCAAAATTAAGCAGCTATTTCTGTAACTATTTAAGAAATCAAATGCTGTTTGAATGCCAAACATCAGTATATCACCTCTTTTATAGCACAAGCAGGATGTCACACTGTTTTATCCTTACTTATTAATGGCTTGTCTTTGATTATATCTTAAGTCAATTAAACAAGTTTAAAGGGTGCAGTAGGCAAAAACGAGTAGATTTGGGTTTAGCCATAATTTTTAATGGATAAAAATTAGCATGATTTTAAAATACTTTTTTTCCTAATAAAATATTAATTTTTTTAAAAAAAAATTGATTTTGACATCACTGTGATGCTGTCTTTTTTGGTGTCAGAAATATTTATCAATAGGGCAATGCATGGGTAAAATGTTTTAAAAAATTGCAAAACTAACAGAGTGTGTTCCTGCTTCGAAATAAACAATTGTTGAATGATGTTTATTAAAATTGGCTCTCAAGTGACAGTTAATAAATGCATAGTTCTATTATGCATGCTAAATTCGGCATTCTGAAAACTTAAAAGCAAATAGATCAAAACCAACAGAGATAAAAAAAGTCACAAAGACAAAACACAGCAACACCAGAAAGTGACAGGGAAATAATTCAGACTAAAAAATGACTTATTATTTGGTAACTTGTAACAACAATTTTATAGAACTAAATTAGAGGCAAATCAGAGTTTTTCTGATGTTTTAGATATGCAATTTCTCTAGTGCATGTAGTTTGATCATACAGCAGAGAAATTCACCTTATGAAGTCCCTTTCAGAAAAGCAAAAACCCCAGTTTACCTCTATTTCTGATTACAATTAATGAACACTCCATGGATAACAAATGAAGGACCAAGGAAAAACAAAAAAGGTCCAACAAAATCCAACTATTAATTTGCTTTAATTAAAAACCTTCAACATTTCTTCAGTATTTGGAGAAATTAGACTATAAGCAGTATGTTCCTGTGTATGTTTCACATATACCCAGACTGTATCTGCACTGAATTGCAAAAATACTGCATTTGATGGGCTTTATGTCCTTTACTGTAATCACTCCATTGGCTCTTTCATGTTGCATGGGGTTGGCATGATGATGGAAGAGTTGCTTCAACCGTGTATTTTCACCTCTGTTTTTAAAAGGTGAAGGGCAAAACTTTAAATCAAGGAGCAGTTTATCTTTAATTAAGAAAAACATAATTAGGCATTATCACATAATTGCTATTACTGATGGAGAACCTCATATTTTCACAACTAGTGACCCATGCTGTATTATGCCTCCGCTGTTTACTGCATAATAAATCTGTATTTGTGTTTGGCAGCTAGCCAGAAAAATTAAAAGGTAATCAACATGCTTCTCTGCAGTCTGGTCATCAAAATCTCTGACTTCACAGATGAGTAAATAACAAAGTCAAGTTGTGATGTCCTTACAGAGAATCTTCTTTAGGAATAACTATATTTATCTCCTCTGTCAAGACATCAGATGATACTTGAAAAAACCATATACAAAAAGCTTTGCAAAACAGATGAAAAGAAGTGTGCTATACACCTGTTGTTGAGTTAAAAAACAGTTTAATGTCTCAAGGCACCACCACGGTAGAATTTTATACCTGCAAGTAATCATCTAATACACTATTATACAGTTAAGGTAATGTATTAATAAATAGCTTGTGCAATTTTGGGAAGCAATCTATAAAGGAATGTTAGATATACAATAGGCACATACTATAATACAAATAAAAACCAAAATTCCTAGAAAAAGCATGCTGAGCACCTCTTGGTATAGGTTGAGTTTCTTATTCTAAACACTATGTAAATCTTAACTTACAAAAGGTAAGACTGAAATTTTAGAGTAACTGCTTATTTAAACTGATTTTTCCTGGTTTTTTTTTTTTTTTCCCCTCTATGTCACAGGATTATTCTTAGGGACTGAGGACTCTGGTACTGGCTGTAAAGGGCTGTCTTGTTCATTCAGTTGTGCGTTCAAGTTTTCAGAAGTTAGGAGAGAAGAATTAAAAACTATTTCACTTAAGTCTGATTTTATGGATACCAGATGTGGTTCTTGAAAATTCAATGGTTCTTCTAACACCTGTGTATTTTCTCGTGTCATTCCCATGTCTGATGGTGACTTTCGTTTCATTCTTGTGTATGACTTGTCTAAATTCTCCATGCCTTGGTCAGTTTTCTGAAATCGTCCAAAGAACCAGATGAAGAAACCAAACAAAGCAAAAGCCAGCAAACTTGGAATAAAAGCCAGACATTTGACATCAAGGCTGGAGCCTGTGAACCTGCTGTGCAAGAACATGTCCCCTTCGGCATAGGTCCGGTTCGTCAATGGGTTAGTGTTATTGGATCTCCACTCCCACGACAACTTAGTTCTGTTAAGGTCTTTCAAGCTCTCTGAGTCCTTCACTGTGTAGATCTTCTGTCCAGGACCAATATATTGACCATATTCATGAGGTTTGTAAAATATTTGGTTCTTCCACATGTTCAGATCCAAGATTAAAACAAGGAAGATAATTCCATAGTTAAACCATTTGCCTGTTTGGAAAAAGAAAGTTCTGTCATCTCATACATCCATTTTAGAAGCAGTAAAAATGCCATTATATGTAAAAATACTCAGAGAAAAAGAGATCTTTTTTATTAACCTGTAAAGCAAAGTTGTAAATAAATTTCCACCACTGTCTTATTTATGCTGAATATCCCTTAATATTTCACAATTAGGTCTCGACACAAAACAATTTTGTAAGACAAGAACAGCAGTATATCTATTCAACTGACATTACAGTTTGTAAGTGACCAGTTGATTAGATCACTAGGTGATGTGTTATAGATCAATAAACCTAAAAAAAAAAATTAGTTCCAGGGCTTTAAAAATATTCATATGGAAATTTTCCATGAAAAGTCCATATTTGACAGAACCATGTATATTCCAGAAATTACTGAAGTGACTGAGGTTTTTGAGGTTGGTAATTGTGTGAATTTGAGGAGTATATACTTATGTTGTTTGATATCCCAACTATGGAGTGCAGATATATTCAGATACGGGCAACCAATAAACCTGTGATTTAAAGAATCACAGTGTGGTTCTTGAGAAATCAAGAATCTTGAGAAATCATCAAGGGCTGATTGTAGACTTCAGAGTCTAGCCAGCTTCGCTTTTTTAATAATCTGTGTCTATGAATACACATAAAAAATTATACAATTTTCACAGTCAAAAGCATATCTTGCATTCTAGTTGGACATATGTTA
The DNA here is from genome assembly GCA_013401135.1 of Cettia cetti. Classification (NCBI taxonomy): domain Eukaryota; kingdom Metazoa; phylum Chordata; class Aves; order Passeriformes; family Sylviidae; genus Cettia; species Cettia cetti. The sequence continues at coordinate 67,666 of VZUI01038102.1, read as the reverse complement.
AGATCTCACCTGTGCAGTAATGACTGTCACCACCCAAGAACCTGGCAAATGTACATGTCAGCATTAAGTGAATATACATACATAGAAGAATGTTCCTGCTGATGATTAATGATCTTGGTCTTTGCTGAAATCATATTTAAGTATGCTACAAGTGAAAAAGAAAATGTATCACAGTATCTATCAAATTACTTAGGCTAGTGACTTGCAAAGAATGAAGGAATTCCAGTTCCTGAAAGTATGCATGCTCAAAGTGTATAACTAGAATTCTTCAGGAGGGTAGGGGGACTAACTTCTTGTATTCAGAAGTTATGTATAATAGTTCTCTTCAGTTTAGAATAAATAAATTTTAAAAACCCAGGGATATTTATTCTCTTGTGTTGTTGCCACTGTCCAGAAACAAAACTGAACTGCAAATACCTATAATTCCTGAATAGCTCCTCTATCAAAATCAAACTGGATGGGGCTTTGAGAAAACTAGTGTAGAGAAAGGCATCCCTGCTTACATCAGAAGGGCTGGAACCAAATGATCCTTAGGGTCCCTTCCAACTGTAACCATGCTATGATTTCTCCCTGGTATTTTGTCAATTTTATAACTGACATGTTAAAGAAAACTATCTTTTCAGACTATTGTTGACATATTTTATAATATTTAAGTTTCTTAAATCAACACCAAAAGACTGAAAATTATGCTAAAGTATGAAATAATATAACAATCTGAACAATGTAGTTTGATGTTTCTTGTGGATGTTTGCCATGTATTTCATGTTTCTATTTTTCCCATTGTATCTATCTTTAAAGAAAGACACAGGATTCTCTTATCAATAGCTGCTGGCAAGCAGAATATAATAGCTGACTTCCTGTTTTTTCCTCAGCTGGGCACTTAGATGACTCTTCTTTACCTTACCACCATTTCTTAAGACACAATGTTAATATCACTGTTTTTCATATTCTCACTGTCTGAAAATGTTTTGAAAATGGCCACGAGTTGAAAAGTTATTTGATGCTGAGTGTTCGATAGAGTGAAACCAACCCACACATAGAACAAAATCACATAATTGAGAATTATGTTAGGAAAAGTAGGCTAAACGCAAATCACAATGAAAATTAAAAAAATTTCCACCCCTTTCACATTAAGAATTTAAGCACTCGCCTGGTCTAAGAAAGATACGCTGTTCCTGTTTCATAGAATGTATGAACTTGAAACTCCCTAACTCAGCTTCTAGTCAGAGCTAGGCAGGTAGAAACAAAGCCCTGAACTCACTGCTGGAATTGTTGGGTCCATGTAGGCTATACAAACCACTTAGGTCCATCATCCCATTCAGTGAAGATGAACTGCAACCTGTATGTCTAAATGGCAGCTAGTTGACTGAGAACAGCTGCTGTTTTATAGTGGATTTTCTCAAAACTCATTAAATGTCTCATTTCTAGACCATTTTTTCATCCTCTGCATCATTGTTATGTTTGATGAGCTCTGTGACTTTTCCTTTTCTTTTGAATACAGTTGTCACCAGAACCAAAGGCTGTGTATGAGTAACAATCTTGCTATAAACATATATGAACACAATGACATCTTTCTGCTCCTACTCAGTAATCCCTGTAGCCAAGAGCTGCATTAATCTCCTCAGACACAAAATGACTGAGTTAGTGCTGTCTTGGGTACTTACAGCAAGTATTTACCTCTTTCTAGAATACAGTGTCCTCTGCCATCTATCCCTCTCCAAAACATGTACTTCACCTCAGCAGTAGCAAGCATGACAGCCAAATAAACCAACCAGGCAATCCTTCTAGGCCCATGGTGCTCTGGAGCACAAAGATGCCATTGTGCTCATATGTGGTTATACAGAGATTTAATACATTCACCAACCTTTAACATTATAACTTAATTGTTTATAATCTATATATAAGAAATGATTGCCTATTGCAACTTAATTTTAGCATAATCATTTTTATACCAAACTTGAAGTCATATATCAAGCTTATGTAGGAAATAACCTAGGTAAATTAAAAGTCAGTCACAACCTTTGATCTTGTGCATAAACAAGTTCAAGTTTGTAAGCATGCAAAGGATCATAATAAATATATTAGGAAAGTATAGGTATTAATTTTATTTTAAAATATTTCAAGTTTCATTCCAGATGAAAAGTGATAAGGGAAAATGGAGCTTCGCACTATGAAGTAATTTAACTTGTCTCTTACCCACTTTCTGTAGGATTACTGTGACTGCTGCCTTAGGGTTGGCTCTACTTCAATGAAATTTGTGTGGCCAAGAATACTGGCATATACCTGACCCCGCTTAGTCCTTCTTGTTTGGAAAGTGGTTTATTCAAAGACAAAATTTGAAATGGAAGGATGTAATAGGATCAACTCTCAAGACTGGAAGGCTAGTCAGTCATCTCAGCAAACTGTAAAGAATTTTATCCAGTCTTCAATAAAGTTAACAATGAAGAAAGTCATGTGGGAAAATAGGTTGTGTCATTCAGCCATGCCCTATCTAAAAAGAGATCTGGTTAATAATTTTACAGCTTAATAAATTTCACAGCACTTACATTTTACATGCTACACATAATATTTGGAGAGTTAGGAATCTGATTTGGTGTATTTGGAAATGTGGTACAATACTGCAATTTAATGCAACAAAGATCCTCCAAATGAAAAATTGGACTCAAGAGTGTTAGTGTCCTAGTCAGGCTGTGATGCAAAACGTGAAATATTTTTATAGGCCTTGTAGACTACCACCAGTATTTGGGGACGACAATTCATTCCTGTTTTCTGAGAAAGCATGTATGTTGAAGACGATTGTATCTTCCTGGCTAGAACACTCACCAGAAGGGAAGCCTCGACTTTACAACAACCTCCACTTATGGCAGCTTGGACCCACGTCATAGGACCATGCTCTGAACACCAACTTGTACAGAACTCTGCTTAGACACAGTCTCCCCTCCCTGCTGAAGCTCAACAACTCTGCACTGCACATGAGTGCCAGTCTTCTCATTTTGAAAGAAGCATGGATTTTTATTTTTCCTTTTTACAGAAATTCATATGTTTTCACAATTGAAAAAGATTTTGGGGCAATCCCACACACAACATTTGGAATATATCTCAATATTCCAAACTAGCTGCTGATTCTGGAGCAGTCCTTTCTTTTATGCCCACTCTGTTCCAGAGTGGGCATAAAAACAAAGGGCATTCATTTCCCAACAGCAGGATCTCATGTAGAAGCCAGTCCTCAGCAACCTTACTGAGGTCAAGAGGTAATGCGAAAATTCCACTTAATAAGGCTAGACGCAAGCAGCCTCATGCTGTGCAACCACAGCCAGAGGCTAGTGTAGGAAATGTTGACTTTAGACTTCTATTTCAACTGTAATTTATGTCTAAAACTGCTCAGACACTGCTGTAAAAAATTTGAAATGTTCTTCCTATCTTCTGTCACGTGCTATTAGTTAGATACATGCAGACAGACAGACCACTCACAGCTGATCTAAGATGTTAATCCTCTGAGCTTTGTTTCACATCTGTGTGCACAGACAGCTTTTTACCTTTAACCTTTCTATTTTTGCCCATGGACTCCCTCAGGCAACCCTGTGTAAGCTTGGGCTGAATCTAGACATGCTGTTGGTTTAACTCCACAAGCCAGCCATGCTGGGAACTCCCCACCTATGGAGGTGATTATTTGTCCTTTGGGTGGAAGGGCACTAGGGCCAGAGCAACCCTCAGAAACTTTATAAACAGCCAGAAAAATCTCCCGTCTCTTTTGATACCTAAACTGTAACATTTTCAGTTTGAAAATTATCTGCATGCTTGACAGTAGATGCTCTTGGATTTCCAGTGCTGCCATTAAAGGGCACAAGGCAGGCCCCCCCAGTGCCTTTCAACCACAAAAGAATCTGAAGTAACAAAATATACTTTTAAGTTTTACAAATTTCCCTGGGTATTACAGAAACTAGGATAGAATATGTATTTTCATAAACATCAGCCTAAAAAGGAAAACACACACTTTGCAATGAACCATCTGTCAAGGGAAATCCAGATGAGCTAAGCAGATGCAGGAATTCAAGTTATTTTTGATGTTCATAAGAAAATGTGGCTATCAAAACAGAATGAAAATATTTAATACTCAGTAGATGCTTGCAAGGAGTTCCTAGCTGCAAAGAAATGAGAGTAAAATGAGGTACTCAGTTACCAGTAAAAATAAGATAAGTTTTTCATAGTAAATTTAAAATTACACTGAAGCATATCAGATAGAGTCAGGATACGTTAATTCAATATTACTGCCAACAACATTCAGAAATCACAAGTCAGACCTAAGAAAGCATATTATTAGTTAAAATAATATACTTAGTAGTGTTGTGTTTATCTGCGTTTTAGACATTGAATTATGCAGAAGCAAACTATTTTTTTTCTCTATAATCATGATCTTTATTTTATGAAAACTGAAATTCTCATTTAGTCACTGAATTCAGGAGATAAGTCTTTAAGAAAAAATAAAAGAAACAGAAAAAGAGCAACTGTTCTAAGACTTGTGACAAAATTAGGAGAGCTGGCAACACAGAGCAGATAACTGAAATTCTTCATCTGTAAAGAACTTGCTCAAAGTCATCAAGGACAAAACAATAAAATGATGGCTTGAAATCCTTGACTCCCCAGAATGTCACTTTCCTTAGAGCTGCTCCTTTGTGGGACCATTGCTTATTTGGAAAAACAATATTGAATAGGGCTGCTTTTATTTATATCAATCATCAGTGACTAAAACTGTGTAAGAACTAACAAAGAATAAAAATTGTCAGGAAAAAGATGGCAAATGTTATTTCACCCATACTTTCTTTCTCTTTGCTACTTGGGAGAAAATGGTTTCTAGTTTTTAAGAACTAGAGCACAGGTCATAGATTGACAGCCTGGATTTATCTATATAGCTAGTACTAAAAAGGATGTTTTTCAGGCCTCAGCGTTCATTTCCTGCTTTTTAATTAAAATAAGTGCTATAGTTAAATTTAACATTCTGGTTTCTGTGTATTAAGCAAGACTTAAATAGAGGGATCTCCTTGTCATTATCATTGTCCTACCCCCACGTCACCTGCTGCAGTTGCATCCATGTGCATCATTTTAGATTGAATTATATTAATCTTGATTTTATATATATAAATTATTATATATTTTATCTAAATATACATATATATATTTAAACCCAGGTTTTTTTCTTTTATTAGTGCCTTGATTTGAGTAAAATATTGAAGTATCTGCACATTCAGACAGTGACTAGAGCTTGAAAATTATCCAACATGATGCCCTAACCTAAGACAAGAACTGATGGCAAGAACAGATGGTTCAAGCAAAACTTACCCAAAGGAAGGTTCTTGTGCCACGTGTTATGGCTGTTTATTAGATCTCCTAAAGGGTGGTGTAGCACTGAGATAAAACAGGCACTCAGTATACAGGATACGTGATGTGCAGTCAAATGGATTGATTTGTCTAGCGAATCTAATAAATGGATCTTGTTAATGCTGAGCAGGGAAAAATTTTCCTCAGCCTTCATTCATTATCTCACCCTCATTAAAGGAATGCCTTCTCACTAGAAAATCAGAAAGGACTCCAGTCATCTCTGCAGAAGACTACAATCCATAAATATTGGGGTTTTTTGGTTGGCCTGTTTTCAAACAGCAGCACTGCTAGCAGTTGCATTTCTGATTACTAATTTATGTTCTTTGCTCTTGTTTATTCTTTGATTATCCCTGATTATCATTAATGTCCCAGTATCTTCTACAATGCAAAACTGTTCTTTGCTCTTCAATTCCTCTTCTATCACCCATTAATTATATGCCAAGTTTCTGTATCTGGTGACACAGCCCAACCTACCATGCTTCAGAGTGTTTTTTTCCTGATCCTCTGTGCATCCATTCCACTACTTTTCCTTATACAATGGAATAACAGCACAGCATCTGGGAACCTTGTGTGACTGAGGCCCTCCAAATTCATACCCTAGTCTTGAGAAAAAGGAAAAAAAATTTTTTTGCTATCCCTGAATTCCATACCTGCAATTCACATAAAATATCTGATGCTTAAACTCTTTTATTTTCCCTCTGCTCCTTTCTCTTTTTGCTCACTTGGGAGAGAAGAATGTGTTCATCATATACACATCACATCTCCTTCCACCCTACACCTTCTAGTCACTGACTGGGCCATCATTTACTTTATCCTGTTCCATAAAGCACTAATGGCTCATATGGTCTCCCTCAGATATGTACCAGCTCTTCTTTCTCCTTGCTGGCTGGCTGTTCTCTGTTAGCATTCCAGGAGGGCACCTATCTTCAATTTTGAAAAGCTTTCTATCCCTCCATCTGTAATTCCTGCTGGCCCATTTGCCTTCCCTCAGTCAATAGCCAACACTATTTTTATCTTCTTTTCTGTTTTTTAATCTCATTTCTGCATTCTCTGCTGAAAACACCTTTTCTGAGGCCTCATTCAGTCTGATTCAACTCAGTGCTAGTGTCATTCTTGCCTTGACACATTTGCTTCCCTGAGCTTCAGCTGTCTGCTGTGCTTGTGACTCACCTGCTAACTCTTGGCCTTATCTTTATATCAGCTCTGAACACTCCTTTTGTCCCTGGTCTGCAGGAGTTTCTTTTGGCTTGTCTTTAGTTGCCCTCATCTATCTTATTTCTGTGTGGCTTCATGTGCTGAGACTTTTTATATTAGCAGTTAAAGACCCCTGCCAATTCACACCTGCATTCTTCTGTTATCCATTATTATCCATCTCTCCTCAATGTAGAGAGAGGAGCTATACTCCTTTTGTATAACTTGAAGGTAAAACCAAAATATTTATCCCTATTTAACCTTCTCTTTTTCACTCCTCACTGTTAATAAAATACTGACTCATAGTACGCAAGGATCAGGTACTTTTTATCTATATGTATCATACATTTGAATCACTGCAATTCTATTTTATTTGAGGTTATTTAACTGTCTGCTTCTCGTTAGATGACTGATGGAAGTATGGTTATGAGTGGCCTTTGCCAGATGAGAATGACCCAAGTTATGAAAAGATATTAGCATAAATCAGAGCAAAGGCATCTGAAAGCATAAGAGATTTGAAGATGAAATAACCTGCTAATTTCCCTGAGAGAGTAATTTTAGATAAAAGATGTCTGAAGTTACATTATGTATTACTTATTGTCACGAGATGTTGCTGAAATCCATGAAAAACAGCAGGCCTCTCTGATTTGTAAGATATGGGCTCCTCATTTCCTTGAGATGGTTATATACGGAGAATATGGATATGGACAGAAAAAGAGATAGAAAAAAAGTCTGGGACACACAAAAACTCACATTTAAGACCATGGTAGCATACATTTATTAAACAGAAGCAGTTCACTCTATGACTGTGTCACAACCTGTAAGATTACCTACCTGTTATATGTATGTGATATTCCTCTTTCAGTATCTTTTGGAAATAAGGTAATTTGAATTGCATGTGTGCTGAGGGCAAGCCTGGAAGATTCACTTCAACATCACCCATAAAATGTGGAAACTCCCAGTCCTGTTAAAAAAAAAAAAAAAAAAACAAACAAACAAAAAACCAAAAAACCTAAAAGTAAGCAATTATGGTATATTTTTGCCTTTAAAGTGGCATAAATTAATAAACCAGAAATGTTCTATATTTAAGCCTCCACTATTGGATTTTCTTACTTTAAATTTGACTGACCCACTTGAAATAGAATACCTTATTTATATTAAAAATTAAAATATAATTTTTACCTCAGCTCCATGTAATTATGTGTATAAAAGTTCGTTTCAGAATGACAGTACTGAACCCACCTTACCAGCTGATAGCACAAGACAGAATAAGGATAAGAACACATATTTAAAGCCTGGCAGTACTAAGAATCCCTATATAAAAACCTTGCTATGCTACTTACTCTTAATAACTTGTAATTTGGCAAACAGTTTACAGGTATGAATTTGGCAAAGAAGGCCTGAGCCTTTCAAACACCACATACATATGTATTTTATTTGTTCAGCTTACAGGGTGCTTTCTGTATTTTGCCTTCATACATTTAAATAAACAATCACTGCAAGTGCAGGCCCCTTCAGCATAATCTGCCTGAATAAACCCAAGCACAGTTTTCTCCTCTGCCATATTTCAGCTGACAAGGTAATGTTGGAAACGTGGAAGCTCTTACCCAGCCTTATGCATATTTTGATAGCATGTGGTAGCCCAGCCGAGAAAGAGCTGCATTCAAAGGAATTTTTCACTTGGTTATCTGTACCCACCATCAGTCATTTGAAAATGGGTATGATATCATGGCTTGTTAGAGCCCAAACTGAAAGCAATAGTGCTAGAATCAGTATGATTACTGCCAGTGTCATCACTCTGTGCACGGCAGATTGTTGATGATCTGCTACAAACACACTGCCCCTGTTCCCATGCACACTTCCTGGATTTGTATTCAAAAAGCTAGTGCAACAAGTACCTGAATTATTAAAACAAAATAAAGGAATCCAAAATGTGAAGAACTCTGTGAAAGACTTGTGATTCCTTCACATGAAAACCATTCCAGCACGGCCATCTCCCCATGAGAAGCAATTCCATTATTTAATTTTCAGTTTTGTAAGGATAGAATGTTTCCTTACAGAGTAATATATAAAAAAATTTCAAAACTAAGAATCATCTACTAAAATTGGAGATGTTGACTCCCTTCAAGGAAGAGAGATTTTGGCAAATCAGAGGGCTGGGCAATCACCAACTCTGTGAAGTTTAATAAAGACAAGTGCCAAATTCTGCACTTGGGATAGGGCAACCCTGAATGAACAGACTGGGGAATGAGATGCTGGAAAGCCGTGCTGTCAAGAGGGACCTGGGGGTTCTGGTTGAGGGCAAGATGAATTTGAGTCAGCAGTGCCCAGGCAGCCAGGAGGGCCAACCCTGTCCTGGGGGGCATCAGGCACAGCATCACAGCCAGGCAAGGCAGGGGATTGTCCTGCTCTGCTCTGAGCTGGGGCAGCCTCACCTCCACTGCTGGGGGGCAGGTTTGGGTACCACAATAAGAGAAAGATATAAAGCTATGAGAGAGTGTCCAAATGAGGGCAGCAAAGACTGCAAAGGGCCTTGAGGGGGAAACCATGTGAAGAGTGGCTGAGGTCACTTGGTCTGTTCAGCCTGGAGGAGACTGAGGGGAGACGTCACTGCAGCTACAACTTCTTTGTGAGAGGAAGAGGAAGTGCAGGCACTGATCTCTGCTCTGTGGTGACCAGTGACAGGACCTGAGGGAATGACCTGAAGCTGTGTCAGGGGAGGTTTATGTTATATACCTCAAAAGGTATCTCACCTAGAGGTGGGTTGGGCACGGGAACAGGCTCACCAGGGACGTGATCACAGCACTAGCCTGACCAGAGTTGAAGCATTGTTTGGACAGTGCTCTCAGGCACCATGGTGTGATTCTTGGGATTATCTAGTGCAGAGCCAGACATAAGTCTTCTGTGGCCCGTTCAGCTGAGGATATTCTATGTTTATATGACCTCTGAAAGATTAATCACTACATATATAACTTAACTTCCAAGACTTACTAAGCTCTCCAAAATTTTCTACAATTTTCTACAATGTAAGGGGAATGGAAGAGTTTTATGATCTGGGAATAGCACAGCCTGATCACTAACATCTGATTTGTGCTACCTTTTTGTGCTACTGAGTGAAATAGATTAACAGAGTGCAAGCAAGGAGAAAATCTGACACCCTTTACCACATTCTTAATGTTCACAGAAATGCAGAAAGTGCCAATTTACAGATGTAGAAGATGAGAGAAAGAAGGATGCCCTCCTTTTGCTGCATCACTAACGCAATGCATGGACTTCTGGTAATACCTGCCCAGCTGCACAGTCCCTTACCATGCATCTGTAGACATTCCTTTGCGGGTGGTAGGCATTCAAAATATGCCCAGAGATAAAAAAGTTATGCATGCACACTTTCAGTTCACAGTTTCTAGAGATATACATCTCTGGACTGGTGTCTCTTGTTATCTTATACGTAATCTCACCCAGAATAAACAGGAAGAAATATATTACATATTCCTGAAAATAAATAAATGGAGAACTGTGAACTCTGCATTAGTTAGAACTAAACACAGATCTATAAATCTGGCCTTCTGCTCCTGCCTTGCCCCAAGGCTCCTACTGTGCCTTTTGCTGATTTACAGATAAAATTCCACCATGCAGAATTTTTTACTGGTCTATGTCTCTGCATCTGAGTTTTTTATTAAAGAGTTTTTCCTCATCTGAATATTATCTGATAATAACATTTTCTACATATATGCCTAATAATGTTTGAAGCACACCTGAATTGTATCATGACCTTTAATACACTGAGGCTCTGCAATATGATGTGGCCATAACTAGAGAGATGGGCACAGGCTGGCGCTGGAGACCTCACATCTATAAACAACTCACAGGCATTCAGCTAAAGAAATGCAGATCTGGGCTGGGATAAAACTACTTTTAGGGGCTACAAGGAGAACAAAGAAATATCTCACATAAGACACTGTCTGTAAAACCTATCTGTAACATGGAGCAAGGAGGAAACAGCAAGATCTAAACATGTGATCAAATATAAAAATAGCCCTAAACAGCTTCTACTATAAGAAAAAAGAAACCATCATGATGAAGAGCATATCCTTCCCAGCAAAGGTCTCCAGATGCCAGTGACATGCCATAATGCTCCCACTGGACCCCATCAGACTGAAACTGCCCAACTGTTTCAAGACCCACAGGAACAGAGAGAGGGTGGATGAAACATCAGGAAAAGCAACAGAAACTAAGAAGTGTGTGTACAAGCATTTAGACATTACTATTATTACTACTACTACTACAACTACTACGACCACTACTACTACTACTACTGAAACTCCTTTCTGCACAAAAGTATTCTTCTCTGCAATGATTACATCTCAACTAAAAATGATTTTTGGATTACACTGTTTAAATTTAACACTAATAATAGAATCTTGGCTTTATATATAAAGGTCCTTCTCGACCATAAATAACATTTTGAATGCAGCACCTTTATCAGAATGTTTATACAGTCTGTTCTTTAAGAACATCCCATGAAATTACAGAAATAAAATAATTTTTAAAGGCCACCAGCAAATAAAATGTATTTGAAAGCAATTTAAAGGTAAGGAAATCAAAATAATGAGTTAAACCTACTGAATTCCATGGAAGTCACTACAGATGCAGCAGTTAGGAAAATGAAACTTTAAGTTAGGGATTAAATAGACTTTGGAGCTTCATTTAACTCACAGCTCTGGTAAGTGTGAGTGTCAACTGTCCACAGAGAGACATCATCACTTGCAGAAACACAGCTGTAGTATTATTACTGTGCCAAAGAAAAGTAGATTATTATTACATTCTCTGGTTAATGCCAATGTCAGGCTGTCAAATCCAAACCCAACAAAGCGGCCATTTTACTATCTAGATTCTACAAAAATGTTATCCAAAATCTTTTGAATCTGTTATATTTTTTTTTCCTTACTGACAGCCAAAAGGCGACTTAATTTCAGCAATATCCAGAAACCCATTTTCCTGAGAAATGCAAGATGCCTTGTCAATATATTTCACCTCATTTGTTAACAGCTATACCAATAGAGCAGATGTTCAAGCCCGTAAATCCAAACACTTCCCACTCTGGAACATAGCTCAGGCCTGCATCACATCTCCCTACATGGTTTTTTCTCTCTGTGGCCTCTGATATCAGTCTGCGATCACCACTGGTACATGAGTGCCATGTGTTATGTTCTTAAAGTTCTCACCTCATAATCACTCAAAGTTCACTTGATCAGCTTTAGTCCTTGTTGCTGAGGTGCCTGTACTTGGCCACTTGTGGGATCTCATCAGGAACTGGGCCCAAAATACCATATTTAGAATGAATGCATTGCAGAATTTGAAAAATAATGCCATACAAACATACTGTTAGCTCATACCTTTCATACTGCATGAACAGATTGTTTCTCCTTTAAATCCATCAGCATCAGATTTCTAATATTCCTCTACTTCTGTCATTCCCAGCCTGGGAGGGATGGGACTGCAGCATGCATCTACTCAGTGTGTGGAGACGGAGCCAAGCCAGAACCAGCAGGCTTAAATCAGCAGCACAGAGGTCTCTAACCTCAGCAGAAAGTTTTGTGGTATGTGCAAATCAAATAAGGTTATTGCCTCGTTTCACTCTAGTCATTGAGGAAAGGGCAGCCAGAGGATGAATTTAAGATCACTGAGAGCCTCGTCCTGGTGTTGCAATGGGCAGAGAGCACCCTTGATTTCCATCAGCTACCTCATTAAATGCAGAAGCACAGAAAAAACCTGAGGAGATCACAGTATTTTATTCCTCTTCCCTTTGGTTCTAGCTACCCAGGCCAAACAAATTCTCTGCTGCAGTGCCAGGTGTTAGCTTAAGACTCTACAGTGCAGCTGGCAGCACCAGTTTGGTACCTCTTTAAGTAAAGATATTTTTAGCAATGAACATCAAAGCCAGATTTTCTGGTATGATCTGGCCTTTTTCTGCCATCATCTGAGGAAAAGAGAAAGCATTTCCTGGGCTGCCCTGTCGTGACCTCAAGCCAGGACACACAGCTGCCCAGGAGCATATTGGCAATTCCCAGTGTCCTGGCTTGGTGCAGGATTGGCCCTTGGTGTTTTTTGTTGCAGGTCTTGGACCACAACTCTAGAGTCCAGAGAATGAGACACAGTTGCTGGCAGGATCCAGTCAGGATCATTAGCTATCTGGGAGGGGGATGCTAGCCCTCAGCAAACCACATCCCATGTGTCATGCTCACACAACCGCACATACTTCAGACACAAGACTCTTTCCACCCAGGGAAAAATGTCACAGAGAAGATGGGACCATGATTAGAAAACACTAACAACTAATGGTAAACAAATGTGCCATGGTTTTACCTCTCTTCCTAACACTAAGAATAATACAAACACTGATAAGATAGGGAAAGAGGAATAATGCACAAAGAATATTTCTGCTTTAAGTAGTGATGATATATGCTATATTTAATACTGTGAGCACATTTGTACTTTAAATGCCTCAAAAAAATAAATAAAACAGGGCAGGAACTGAGAAAATGCATATTTGAGTGTATATATGTGTTTCAGAAACTGCCTATAGCATTTTTTACTTTTTATTAAAAACGTTTTGAGGTGAAAACTGTTTTCAGATATCTTTGCATCTTAGAACATGATGGACACAGACATCGTGAGGAAATTGCAGGAGATGCAACCGTTTTGTATTTTTGCAAGTGTTTGAAGTAAGAAATGAACAGCTGGAATTCAGAGACAAAGGCCCAACTCTTCTGTGGTTTTATCTAACTTCATTGCAGGCTTACAACTTGCAGTGATGTCTACACCTGAGATCTGTGTGAGCTGCTAAAATGCAAACATATTTATAATATATATCTATACCTGATTCATGACAGATGGCACCTCCCTCTCTTCCCCTTGTGACTATGGCTTGGGTATCATCATATATTCACTCCTCAGAACCTTGTAGTGTACTGATACTGCAGATCTGTTTTGCATAACATGTCAGAGATATGAAGATTCCTACCAAACCCCACAACTAAAATGTTTATCAAGGCTCTCATCATCTGCTGTTCAGTTACATTGGCTTCTTTCCCTCTGGACTTCATGGGTGTTGTTTTCCACTGATACAGAAACGCTGCTGCAAAGACCACTCTCCTAGTCTAGTTTTTTGACCATGACATTCTTCTCTTTCATACAATAAAGTACAAGCCACTTCCTTTCATTCAAATCCTTTAGATCTTTCAACACCCTATGTACAGACTGTCTATATGACAACTGCTCCTTCAGTCTATAAGTTCAGGCTATAATTTTTTTTCTCTATTTAGAGATTTTTTTCTCCTGAGCCGTTCTCTATCAGCTGATCTTGTCTCATCCTTATTTATAATTCTCTTTTGCATGAAAAAACATTATGATGCCATGAATTAGGTATCCTGACTCACCTGTCATCCTGACCAATAAAGTTGCTATTACTTGGACCCGCCTGTCTAACCAGTTACAACTCTGGGATTTTCTTAGCAATGACATTCTCTAGGACTGGAGTTCTATCCTGGCTGTCTTTAAGCATCAACTAGCACAACACTGCTCTGGTCCTGAGTGATCATTGCTGATTTCTTGATAGGACAAATACTGCTAGTAGTGTGAAGAGTGAATGGATATCCATTAATTTTCTTACATTAGGAACAAATTGTGTTTGAAAACAAGCCAGTGCACAAGAAAGGACAGACACTAGAAGGTCTCAAATCTTGAGATGTGTAGTGACCTGGGACAGCAGTGGTCACCATTTCCTGCTGAGTACTGTTCTGTCCTACAGCCACCCTTTAGGTTTTAAGTACTTATTAGTGTCAAACAGGAGCAAGGTGAAACCCCATTATTGATGCCTGAGGAGTGGCAGGCCACATAAAGCACAGCCTCTGTGCACTTACTCCCAGGATGTTCTAGGAGCAAGTCCACCAGTTTTTCCATCAAGTAAATGTGAGGTCTCATACATCCAAGATGACACTCAGTGGTTCCTCTTCATTGTAAATCACTCTCACCTGTTGAATAAGCTATTCAGAACTGCTGCCAATGCTGAGTAAAAAAAAAGGTACTCAAAAGTAAATGGTTTTTGATTTTCTTTCAGTGTCTCCATTCTCTGTCAACTTTTACTTTTTTGCTGTCTCACTCATGTCTGGCCTCAGTTGAGTTTATTAGCTATCAGATAATCAATCTGGATGAGAAACACCACTGAAAACTTTTCCAGTTAATTCTTGAGTCTGTTAAGCTGCCAAAGTGTTAATGTTACAATATTGTGTATCTGTGAAAGACAAAGAAATCAGCTCCAGTAAAGTAACTGTGTCTTGTTCTCTACTTGAAACTTCTCTAAACCACCAGCCAGTTGTAATGGTTTCTCTAACTACCTCAGTGGCACACTTTATGAAAGTCATTTCTGTGGTGAATAGGAGAAATGAACATTCAGTAATAATACACAATACTTGTATTTATATGCTTACTGAGACTTACTGAGACATCCTACTGTCAAGGGAAATCACGACAGAAGAGTCAATCTTTCTGGTACCCTAGAAAACCAAATATCTGACTATGATGTGAAGTATATAAAAAAATATTTAAATACATTGCTGTATAATCACCTTCTACAATATCAGAACATTGCAGAAGTACATGCAATGAAACTGATACCACTGCATTGTAGGAAATATACCCACACTGCAGCTGAACAGTAAAATGGTATCTGGGGCATTTCAGGATTTGTAAACACTGCTAATGCCATTTATACCTATTTGCGAACAGCAAGCTCTATTTGGGGTTCTTAAGTAATTTTACATTAAGAAAACTGTCTCCAGCTAACTTCAGCTGTATAAAAATGTATATTGTTTCTTCTCTTTCCAAATATCCACATACATGAATTTCCCTGTTGCCTGATATTTAAATTTTAATGGTGTTTTTCAGTGTTACCTGAGAAGAGACATTTGCTGTAAAATACCTGAGCAGGTATTTCCTTGCTATAAGCTTTGCAACACAATAAAAATGGTGTTATAAAAATAAAGAACATCTGGAGCAAGGGGATCAACACTGTTTGTTGTTCACTGTAGGTGGAAAGTAAATCAGCTGCATCAATATTAGAAATAGATGACTGAGGAGCCACTCTGTTCCAGACAAAATTCCTTCAGAATATATGTACTCTGAAGAGTTTTACCATCACCTGTTCTGAGTCCCCAAGATTTGTGTCTGGTTCCAAAGAAAACTATAAATTGTCCTTGGGTATTTAGTGTGATCTGAAGTGGCAGATTTGGACCAATGTTAGAAATTTGGACCAGTTAGAAATTTTCATCCAGCTTGTTTTGGTTTAGCTATAACTAAATAAAGTAGCATGTGCAGAGTTCAGCTTGTTGCAATTAAGGCAGTGAAACAGTAATATTAAATTTCCATTGGAAAAAAACCAGTATTACATGCTGCATTTGACTAATATTGAAAAAATAATAGAGCTGAAGATGACATAAAGTAAAAATACTGAATGCATATGGAACACAGAGAGAAATGTCTCATGAATTCAAATGTGGGGTTTGCAAACAAGTCAATGCTAATTCCCTTTTCCTTAAAAAATGGAAATAATTATTTCCAAAATTATTTTGCTCTTCATAACTTGTGCTAATTAATATATCAATTCTAATATATAAGGAAAGATAAAGGAAACTGTGTAAATGTTGTAAGAAGAAAGGCTGCCTGCAAAACATTGATATCTGCACTTAATTGTTGTTTCAGAGACAAGAGTAATATGGAATACACTTGGTCTTCCAAGCTCCCTCTGTTTTTTTTAAGTAGAAGTTTTGAAATTTGAAAATATTTTCTGTGTCCTGAGTTTAGCCTGCTAGCAGGATCCACAGCAGCAGCATACTGTTTGCAAAGAGAACTTCCTTTCCTGAAGGCAACTTAGCCCATTCCTGAGCTCCATCTCTGTGCTACCCCTCTACCTCCAGTTTTATCCTCAAAAGCTGTGGTGTGGATGTTGGGCACATCTGTTCCAGGAGCTGAGGAAAACCAGATAACAATAAATCTCACTATGTAAGTACAGGTCTAGTAGTTTTACTATTAGTGGTAAATAAGAGGCTACAAAAACTAGTGTCCTGCTGGGATTACTGTACTGTATCTTCCATTGAGTGCACAGCATTAGATTAGTCATTCACTGCAGTTCAGTGACATGACATATCCTCTTATTAGAGAGAGTGTATGTCACCTAATAGTTGCAGAATTATTTGCTTAAGCTCTCTCTCTCCTATCTGCCCTCCCCTCTCCAAAAATCCACCCATTTTCTTACCCCTTGAGGAAGTGATGCTAGTACTCTATGTTGTACATACTTAAATTACATCCCTTAGAGAATGAACAATATCATAACCCAAAGCGATAATCTCCAATGTGACTAAAAATTAGGGAGGATAACTCTTTTCTACAGCCTCTTCTCTGACACTCAATGCAAAGCTCACTTCCTGAGCATGAGAGAGGAAAAATGCAATTTCAGCTTTTTATACGAGAGCAACATATCTGCCTTTGCCAAGTACATGCAGAAAACATGAACATCATCCTAAAAGGTTTTCAGTGTTTAGAAACCTCCTCGGAGAGCTTGTCAAAGACACAGTGAACCAAGTTCTAATTGCACAAACTCACCCTGGTCTTGGCAAACACAACTGTTTGGTCTGAGTTTCAAAACTGTTCCCATCAAGATCCTTGGAAGCAGAGAGAATATTATTAAGGTGTCTTTTTGAATCTCAAAAACAAAATCAAAGGCTGGTGGTATGCAATGAATTGAAGTGCTCTCCTAGTGAGATTTGAATCTAAATATAGCAACTATGCTGACCATACGGTAAGGCTGAATTAAAGTAATAATAATAAAAAAAGACAGATAAGACAGGGTGAGACAAGCTCAAAAGTTTTGGAAATTCAGTGTAAATAAGAAACCTGGCAGAAGCTTATCCAAACTAACAGAAACTTCTGAAGGTTGTCCTTCTGCAACCCTTCTATTTAGTCTTTACTTTTGATCTGCAAGAAATTCCTCCCCCCCTTGCTACTGATGCTACTTTTGGAAGACAACTTGCTAATTTCCATTCAGAGAGAGTTTTCTTTGAGGAAAATCATAAGTGCCCCACGAGCCACTCTTTTTGGAGGGGCAGATGGTCTCTTACACCATCTCTTGCTTCAGAAATTTTACTCTTTCATTTACCATATAACCTTGTACCTCTCTAATCTTTGCCACAAACAATAACACTTAAATTCTTTTCCCTTTACTGTCTTTTCTCCCTCAACTTCTGCTATAACAGCTACAAGTCACAGACTTAATTCATAAGTATATATTTTTAATTTTAGGAACTTTTCTGACAAAAATTTTGGGAAATTACACTTTGCCTGTTCTCAGAGACACCGTTATGAGGGCAGTAAACAGTCACAAGATCTTGCCTGCAGATAAGTGCATGGCTTCCAGACTTCCAAACTTCCAAACGTTTAATTACTGCCATCAATGAATCAGGGGAGCAACATTACAGCAGCTGAGTGATTACTCTGTCACTCTGATTAATAGACCAGGTGGAGTTTTAAAGCAAGGTTCTGCATGTGTATATGCATGCAGACAAGAGGTAGATGTGTGTGCTTTTTAAGGGGGAGTTCTAGTTTAACTAGTCAAAACCATATAGTGGACACAGTTACTGAAACTTTCTGAATAGGAACGTATAGAATTCAAGCATTATTTTCAATAGTTTAAAGAAATGCTAAATCAATTTTCTCATCAGAGGAGCTGTTTTAGAACAATTCACCAAGTCAAGATAATGAATGAGCTGCTCTTTCACAGCATTCCTCAAGGAGGAATTATCCCAAATGATATGGTTACTTAAGATGAACATTTATAAAGGGACAGTCATTATGCGAATTATATATTTTACATAATTTATTTCAACTTTCAGTTTATAGCAGCACTTTTATCTTTCTTTCATTCAGTGATAAAAATGGCATCAATTATAATTCTCCTAACATGTCTACAGAACAAATGTCTGCTACTGAAGTTGCTGTGCTCCTTCAAACACATAATTATTCATCAGAGTGTCCTGGGCAATCTACATTTACCAAAATAATGAACAGATAGAAACTACATACTTAAATGGAACAGTTTAGGTACATGAGAAAGGCAGTACAAAATATATTTAGGGATGTGCTGGTCTGAAGGAGTGCTACTTGCCATGTGGGTACTTGGATGGGTACTTCTGCTGTAAATTATGTAAATGCAATTAGAGCCCAGAGAACAGTAGGCTTGCTGCCATGTTTTTAAAAGAAAACAGAGACCATTGCTTTGATGTGTCCTCAGACACATTACATTTTTCCTGAGGTTTATCCAGTTTGCATGTACAAAGCATGGCTTCAAAATATGCAAGAAGTATGAGCAAACCAGATTATAACAAGTGTTATTGCAATTTCAAAGAATCTATAATCATTTGGAGAGTTGCATTGCAGGGAAACAAATTATAACCACACGACAGGTTATTATTACAGGAATGTACTATTTAGAAATTAAAGACTACTGGACTATTGGTCTGCATCAGCATGCCTGACAGAGGTTGGCCAAATGGTCTCATCTGCCCAAAATGCAATTTCACTGGATTCTGCAAGCAAAAATTCGAAAGTTGAGTTACTAATAAAATAACATTTCTCATGTACTACAGCGAATACCCTGCTAGACCTTGCAGATGCTGAAAAGAGCTGAAAGCTCCAGCTCATAGTCTTTCTACTTCAAATGTCATTCACAAATGACAGACTTCCCTGATCTAAGGTACAAAAAACACTGACCAGAAAAGATTTTTTTAATTTTTTTTGCTGAAGTGAACCATGGAAGATTAGAAGCTCCTACAGGAACATAGCACAGGGGAATACATAATGCTCAAGGACACAAAATTCATTTTAACATTTCCCTATCTTGTATTCTTGACCAATAAAAAGACTGATCAAAGTATTGACTACTCCTTAAAAGTCACTTAGAATGACCAAGCCTTTTGTTAGAAACTCAGAATAAGTACTAGTACTATTATTTTAAAATTCCTTCCTAAAATATTAATAAAATTTTTAGCTTCTCATTCCCAATTCTCTTCTGACTTTTCCTGCATTCATCAAACAAACATTTTGCTTTAAATGCTGAGACAAAATTCAAGAAAAATATCTTTCATTTAACTCTTGTAGCAATCATTTAAGAAGCAAGCAGTACTATTTCCTTCTGATAAACTTACTTTTCAAGCCTACATTGCCTCATGCCTAATTCTAATTGTTTCTTATTACTTAATTGTTTCTTAGTACTTAATTGTTTCCTATGAACTCATACTAGATACATGGAAATCCTTTTGTTAGTAGAGAGTGAAGCCTCATGAAACACATTGTTTGACAGAAAAGAGAGTTATTGGACGCTTGCTACTTAATTGGCACTAATGACAACATTCTACTTCCCTGAAAAAACACTGAAAGCATTCCCAGATTTCCATGATATAATGGCAATTACCAATTATATAACGCTTGTCTACATTTATCTTTTTATGAGTATGATTCTGCACAATGATTTCTACCAGAATATATTTCCTTTTTGGAACTAAATCACTAAAGAAAACTAAATGCATGTTCTCATTCTAATTTTAATGTTACAGAAATCTATGACTTTGCCACAAAACACAGTAATAATTTCATTTCATTTTCTTATACAACCTGAAGGTCCATCTAGCCTGTATGGTTCTGCATGTGGCTATACAGACACAGTTATTCTATCCCCAATGGAATTTGTAGTTTAGCTATAGTTTTTAAAGATTCTCATCACTTTTCTGAATTTCTAGTAGCAATCTACTAGTGTCTTATAAACCAAGAATACTATTAATTGGTGTAGTAGAAAAAATGCCTTTGCTAGATAATACTTTCCTGATAGATTGTCCCAGTGAGCAGTACTATGAGGAGCTCTTTGCAGAAGAAACATCACAACTGTGTATATTTTTATTGGGACACACTGTAGAAATTTATTTATCAGATCTATATGGGGAATTCAAACTTCATTCACCTTTTTTTTGACAGTTCAAAGTTGCTTATACCTACAAGTACTATGTAAAGGAAAAGCGAGGTTTTTATGGATAGAAAAATGAATACAAAAATTGGGTTGAGAAAAGTTGCATGTATGTGGCTGCATAACAACTCCACTCAGACTCTGAGCATCACCAATATGAACCAGGCATTTTGTCTCCAAATCAACACAGTTGTGTCAGGTTGGAGCCACTGTCTCAGTGAAGGCTAAAAATTGAGTCAGGATGCCGGAGTACAGTCCTGTAGAGCTGGGAAAATTTTCACCTCTACTGATCTGAAATTCAGCAGACCAAGGGAGCAGAGGCTGTTCTTCTTTCCAGACCTCTCCCAAAGAGCAATGGAGTGAGAAAACTCAGTTCTCAGTGTAGTTTTATAAAGCAGCAGAAAGAAATGCTGGAAGATCCTTGTCATATGAAAAGAGAGCATTTTGAGGTTCATTTTGCTATAAAAAGTGGCACTAGAGGAATTCATACACAAGGGCACCCAACTACCAGTGTGGCAGGTGCCATATAGAGGAGGCAGAAATCACAGTGCTGCTGTCATGCAAATGGGCTTGTGCACATACTGATCTCATTTGTTTACACCTTTTCCAAATATAACTGCTTGGGCTGACACAGGCCATGTCTCTGTGTGCCTCAGGCTGTGTTATTTTTTTTTTTTTTTTTTCTATTTGGTTCTATGTTTCTGGTTTAGGGTTTTGACATTTTCAACTGGCACATTTAATCACTTCTGAGACTGAGACCAAACAGAAAATAAGTAGCTTTGCCCTGTAGAGA
Organism: Cettia cetti; assembly: GCA_013401135.1. Lineage (NCBI taxonomy): Eukaryota > Metazoa > Chordata > Aves > Passeriformes > Sylviidae > Cettia > Cettia cetti. The sequence continues at coordinate 46,238 of VZUI01038102.1, read as the reverse complement.
TATCTCAAGTGGAGAAATACAGCTTAGGAAGGGAGTAACTTTGTGTCAGAGATGTGCCTCTTGGTTCCCTGTAAATACCTGCCCAAACTGAAAAAGTTTAAGGTACCTTCGAAAAGTCAATAATTTTCATACTTAAAAGAATCTAGCTAAAGGTTCAGAAACAAACATCTTACTAAACTGTGCATCACTCAGCATGCCAAAGTGTTGCTCAGCTCCTAGAGCATCGGCCCTAGTAAAACTGCCAATCTCAAAAGAGAGACAGAGCATCCTCCATTTCCCCTTTGCCTCCACCCCCATGTTATGCTGCTGCTGCTGCTGGCAGCACTCTGAGCTACTCTCAAACAGGGACTGAGCTGGCCCTGCACAGCAGCCAAGGGACAGAGAGCCAGCTTTCCTCTAATTACTAATCCCAAGTGTTCTGTGTGCAGCTGGAGCTAGTCAAGTACAGCTGGAGCTAGGCATTTGGACCTGAGGGAAGGGGAAGATGGAGACAGAAGAGCACTTAGCTCTGGGTCTGAGACTGAGCCTAGCAGGTACTATTTTTTAATTTTTTTTTTTTTTCACATAGCACAGCATAGTAATGTGTTGAATCCAAGTATTTAGACCTTTTTCAAGCTGTACATAGCCAGAGCAAAACTTTTTATTATATGCACTGGAACAGGTTGCCCATGGAAATGATTAAGTTCCCATCTCTGAAGGTATGTAAAAGATATTTAGATGTGATGTTTAGGGACAAGGTTTTGTGTGGACTTAGCTGTGTCAGATTAATAACTTGATCTTAAGGGTCTTATTCTACCTAAATTATTCTATGATAAGCCCTGTCCTCCTCCCTCCCCACCAGCCCTCTCTAAGAGGCTGAGCAGAAGCTTGGCATATCCATGTGCAGCCACACAGCGTGGGCCATGCTGTGGAAAGAAATGACCACAGAGACATAAAGTTTTGATAGGAAAATCGGAATAGATTACACAAAAGGAGTGGGAAGAGTGGAGAGACTTGAAGCAGGGCAAGAGGGTAGAGATGAGAGCAGGAGGTTGAGACTGGCTGGTTAAGGCAAAAGGGACTGAATTAGGGAGAAGGGAAAGGGAGAAAAGAAGTGATTCTGGTTTGAACAGCAGCTCCAGGGTAGATGCTAAATATGGAGCTTAGAAATAAGAGACATGAATACTGAAAGCTGGAATTGGATATAAATACTGGGATATGTCATCGAACTAGGCATGAGGAGGACCCAGGATAGGGGCAAAAAAGAAGACAGAGACGATTTGGAAATGACAGGAAGGAAAAAGCCACTCTTGGGGATGTGATCAGAGAGTGTCAACACCTCATTGGCTCTGGAGTTTGGACTGCTCACCATGCCTCTAATTATCACCACTCTGCTGTTTATAAGCAGATATTGAAGTCCAGGGGCAAAGTATGTTTCTCTTCTTTCCTATGAACTGTCTCATTGGAAGAAAAAGCACACATTGGAATTAGCAGTTGCTCATACGGCAAACATCCCTGCAGGGGAGGTGAGTCCCAGTACCCTGAAAAGACCCATTGGATTCATATGGCAGGTTTTTGATTGATTGATTGAGATTATCTTTTTGTAAAAAAAAAATAAAATTAAAGAAAAATTTTTAAAAATCAGGTTTATGCACACAGAAAGTCCTGCATTAAGGCATCTGCCTGAATACTTCAATGGTGAAGACTCAAGAACTAGATGTCAGGCTAAGGTTAAGGCATGTTACAATCCTTTCTTAGTTACTGAATCACACAGAGTTTGTTCCAGAAGACACAACCTTTTTTCATTAAAGAGTATCTAACATGATTGTGAGATGGAAATATATAGTGACAAGAGACCCCTGTAGTCCTCCTGCACTCTGCATCTGCTGCACAAGCTGGAAAGTGTGTGGGAAGAGGGGTGTAAATTCAAGAGACAGCAGCAGATGTGAAAACATTTGCCTCCTGTTACAGAAGTCATTGCTGCTAGGGGAAACTGAATTTGACCAGCTCTGCTATGACACATCTCTCAACCAACTCTGCTATGAGACATCTAAAAGATACTAAGTGAATTTCTAGTACCAAACTATTTTTTTCTCCTGTGGGATTACCTCCCCACCCTACCTATGCTTAGATTTGTGCAAGTGACAAGTGCCCATGGCCCAGTATTGAATAAGAGCTGGACCTGAATATATATCACCACAGGGAAGAGGAAGAGTTGACAAAATATTCATGGGGAGAAAAAAAGTCCTATAGTGCATGGCACTGTCCAGATAGGACTGTACTGTACTCCTTTAAGATCAGCATAAAAAAGTAACCAGACTTTTTATGGAGCTATATATATGACACAATTATAGGCATCATTCAAAACAAGCAAAAAAACGCTGCTTTAAAATGGTTTGAACGCTACAAGAGAAATAGGGCTGTCAGTATAATAATATTTAAGATGACATCAAGAAAATATGTGGCTCTGTCAGTTACTAATGAAATAATATGCTAGACCCTCCTCCCTCAATTAGGTAAGTGCTCAGATAAGAGATGGGTAATAATATGTCCTTATAAGAACGTCCTCAGACATCTCAAATTAGGGGCCCTTTGACTTTAATTTCTGTGTGCCTCAGTATAAAATGTGGACAATAATGGACAATAATACTCCTGTTGTGAAGGCTATTGTGAAGATAAATTCATTAATGCTTGAAAAGCCCTTAGGAAATATGGCATAGAGTGTCACAAAAAAAGTCCACAAGGAAATGAGTGATTTCATTTTCATATCAAGTTTCCAATCATGTGCAGTAAGTAAGGCCTGGGGACACAGGCTACAAAGAATAAAACCAAAATATCAAATAGCTTCTCATTAAGTGAACACCATTCATCCAGTGCAGCAAGTGAGAGAGAGATCCTGTGGAAAAGTGGAATGTGAATAGGTAATTGAAGATTGTATCATAATGCATGCAGAAAAGAGAGGTGAGTTTATACTGATGACTTAATTCTGACATCTTCTGATTCCTGAATGCATGATTCTGCAGCTTCAATGGTATTATCACATTTTTAACACCGTTTTTTACGTGTCACTGTATTTGTGTTGCTTAAATTATCATCTGCTCATTTCTGATATTAGGCTTGCTTGTGTAATGCTTTTCTTTCTCTAATCCCCTGCCATTTAGAACACATTGTCCAGATACTAAAATCTTTGCAGCCTGACCTTGAGGAACAGTAAGAGTTTGTGTAATTTAGATTAGTGCAGTAATTGTTTGGCCCAGATGCCAGAAACATCCCCAAGGGTATTTAACATTCATTCAGAAGATGTAGCTATTGCTTTTCAACTTAAGGTCAGGACAAAAGCACAACTTACAGCCAAAGGAACATGCTGCAGTTCTTGTCTGGGAGGTGGCAGTTGCAGGTGGCTGGGGCACCACCAAGCAGCTGCCTCCAGAAATGTCACCCAGCATAGCCTGGGAAGTCTGAACAGCTTTCTCCAACACACAGTCTGCAAAAACCAGGCCAAATCAGGACCATAAAAATGTACACTCACACTCCTGAAATGAAACAACAATCTTTTTGGTTTCCTCTAACTCTAGCTGTCTGATAAAGCAGATCACTTAATCACTTATTTTCTGCCACCTACTCCTTAATAGATTGTGTGCTATTCATGGGATCAGTGCTGCTGTTGAGAATTATTTGTTTCTCCACTTTGGGCACACAGTTCTGAAGTGGAATGAAATTTCATTATAGATCAAATACGTGCTGCACATTGTATATAGTCAAGCCCAGAAACCACCTGAGTGAAACTAAAAGTAAAGAGCCATCCAAGAAGGATTATGGGATTATATCCTTAAATCCATAGTGAGATACATTAGAAAGTGATGTACACTGTTTTTTCATTTTCATCTACAGGCAATGGAATGGATTACCTAGTTACAAATTTCCATCATTTAATTCTTTGTGTGGTATGTGATGCGGTAAACATCACAGCAAAGCTCAGGGAGAACTGATGGAGAGTGAAATTCAAGCTGGGTTTATATGAAAGGAAGAGCTTCAATGTCGCTCCTGAAAGATGAAATAAAAGCACAGACAAAATGACCATTACCAGGCAGAACAATTACAGTGCAGTCTTATGACTGACTATAACTAAATAAATGCTAGCAGGGGTGCAAGCCATGAATTCACTGAGAAGTGCAGTGCTCCAGGAGCTTCTACGATTGCAGAAAAAGAGATGGAAACAGACTTGGCCAGGACAGAGTAAAAGCTTCTTGAAGGTGATGGCCAAATTTGGCTGGTCACAGCAGAAATGCAGCCCTGCCAGGGTTGGGTCACTGAAACCCTGAGTACTTCTCCAGGAGAGGGGCACCACCATCAGCAACTGCCTTTGGTCTGTGCCTCCCCCTGTGCCTCTGGTGCACCATACAGTGCTGTTGGATGTAGGGAGACCATTTCAGGAGATTAAGCCAGTTTCAAGTCTTTCTCTCTGCTGAGGTGGTGCTATCCTGCACAGCAGGACTATCCTGCTACCACCATGATCTTTATGCAGAGACAGGGAGCTGCTTGCAAATGTCTGCCAGGTGCTGGAAGTAGCCAGGTTTGGAGCTGCAGCCATGACTGCTGGGCCTGGGTTTCTTTCTCCCTTGTGGCCCTCATAAGTGCTTCAAACCACCCCCAGCACTGGGCTGCCTTGGGACACACACTGCCTTCCCCAGAGCCAGTCCTGAAAGCAGCTCTCTAATTCAGCTATTTTCATCTGGGGAGAAATGGATTCCATGCCTGCTGTGACTGATTTCAGAGGTTCTGACAGCTCCACCTTGCATTGGTTGCTAATGGATAAGCCCCTCCATGCCTGTGGCTGCCCTCTCTGCTAATGAACTGGGAGATGAAAGCACATGGCACCATTGCCCACTACCTGAGGCTTTTTAATTCTGGCATTAGAGGTATTCAGTATTACTGGCTACTGCAGCAGTCAAAAAAGTGGGGAGAGTGAGGTGAGAACTACAGCTCTTTCCCAGTTTGATCAACATCACCTTTGTCTCTGCTTGTACCATTTCAACAGGAGTGATGATGTGTTGATATGCCTACAGCACCCCTTGGCTCAGGCATTAAGGAATCTTAATGAAAAATTATATTGCAAATACTATCTGAGTACTAGGAAGAGATAAAGAGAGGTTAGTTATTTGGGGACCAGCCAAGGAATAGTACAGTCCAAAGTTAGCTGCAGGACAATACTGAGACTATTTGGGAGACTCTATAGGCATGTTTATTTAGTTGTTTTGCTCTTCCAGTGGAAATCACAGAAATTACACTGTGTTGTGCAGTGCAGGTGCCCAATCTATCTGTCAGATCTGGTGTTATTCTGGTGAATCTCCTTTCCCTAAAAAGCATTACACAATGGAGAAGCAAACATGGTCAGATTCCAGAAGAATGAAATTTTTAGCTTCTGACCTGAAGGAAACTAGAAACCTGGTTGATTGAAGGCAACACTTACACAACACCTATGACCCACAGGGACACGATGCCACAGTATAGCTGAGTAATTAGTAGTTGAAACTTAGAAACCATCACAACCTATAATTTCAAATCACTAAAAACATAAGGGAATACCTCCCCTTCTCTATACATATGAAAATGAATTATTTATTGATGGGCTCAGTAAAGTCTGTATTCTAACAGATGCAAAAATATATTTGGTATCTCAAGATACTCAGTGATCTTTTTGCTTCAAACTTTTTGAGGAAGTATAAGCATTTGCTGTTCAATCAGCTTTGCAGAAATAACTCAGCTAGACTAACAATATCAAGCATATTCTTGTTTCTTCTCCCCTCTACATTAAGAGCAACCAAGCTGGTTTTGCACCCTTATTGTACTTGAACTCAGTATTATTGATAGATGGATCTCTATGTTCTGTACAACCTGTCTATAAGTCTTGTATGTTCAATATGTCATGTAGCTAAATGTAAGATATGGATGGGCATAAAACTTGCTACCAAGGCAGTGCTCTGTCTAATGATGGCAAACTGAGGTTTATCTTTCTCTTTTTAATGACCTACTTGCATTTAATAATTGCAAGCAATTCTATTACTTAGGAAGCAGCTGAACCTGTTCAGTCTCATCTCAGATTTTTCGTTTTCAGATAAAAACCTGTGTAACACTCATAGCAAAGTAGATTTCTACAGTCAAATAATACATTCCAGAGCATTGCTGTGGAGAGTTGAAATTATCTGAATGTTGCCATTACTGTTATATCAACATAAAACACTACAATATACTCTTAAGCAATGCAACATTTCTTACACATACATCCGGTAATAACAAAGCCTATCATACACTGACTACAGCAGAATCTATGAAAAGACTCTCTTTGCTATTAAAGATGAAAATAGTCCCATGAAAAACTTGCAAAAATTCCCAGATTTTCTTGTTCCTACAAGTGCATGCTTCTCTGTGAATTTGGGCTGGATATGTTGGTTTCCAGGTGCAATCTGTGAAAATGCTGGGTCTACTTTTAGACAACGGCTTTGTTATTTCAGGCAAATACCTACACTGCCAAAGAAGAGCCTCAGTGTCACTTGTATGGCATGTACCCATTGTCAGGGTAAAAGGGAATGACTGTGACAAATGAGAAGCTTTTTCAGCTAATTCATTTTGTGTGTAGTCATCTCAGAGCCAAGAGGGTCCAGCCGGGACTGGTGCCTGATTACACTGGAAGCTGTACCAAGTCAGACAGCCTCCTTCACTGAGCACCTTGGGGGCTTAAGCAGAACAATCACACAACTAGTGAAAGAAAAGAACTACAGTTGTTCCTCTTCTGCAAATGAGGAACTGAGTGACAGAGCTAAAAAAAGGGCTCAGCCCTCAGCCAGTATAAATTGGCACAAGAGGATTCAGGTCAGCACAAATACTCCAAGTTACAGCAGCTGAAGAACACACTGGAGTTGAATTTATAATGCCTGAGAAAAATATAATGCATCCGAGCAAGATTTAACCACCTGCAATCAGTATAAAGAATGAAATGAACTTAAAAATAATGTATTTCACATGTCTTGTTTAATAAAATCCACAGCATAAAATGATGGTGCCAGTTATCAAACTAGACAAGCACAGAATGATAACACTGCAAGAAAAACCAGACAGCTTGTTAAAATGGTAAGGTATATAATGTAGGGACAGGCAATAAGGGACAAAATGCACTCACCTTTTCTCAGAAGAAAATTATTTTGCTTATAATTTTCTTTGTCCCAAAGTAATTGAAAGACTTGAAGAAATAAACTATACTATATATTGGGGTCTGGCAAGGGGGCAAAAGAATGCTTCAAGGACTTTTAGAAGGAGTTTATATATCCCACTAGAGCTTGAAAATATTTCAACAGAAACTTCTGAGTTTTAATTACACACATCAATGCTTTTTGCCCCTCATCGCCCTTTTACATAAATACTACCTACACCTTCATTTAACTTCATTTAAAGTGTTTTCCTTTAAAATAAAACTATTTGATTAGCAATGCCATTCTCTTTGTCTTGTCCTCAGAAAACAACAAAGTGAAGGAGGTGTGGGGGCTTGTAGGCTCCATGCCCTGGTTACTCAGAGCCTCACTTCCCTGCCAGGAGGTGGGCAGGGACATTTCTCTCTGTAGGACACTCCATTTCTATGTGCTTGCTCCTGAGCTAGCCATTTCTGGGACCACATTAACTCAGTACACAATAACTCAGTCCCTTGTTAACAGTCACAGAGAGATGATACAGGAAAATTAAGAGAAAACATGCCTGATGGATGAAAGCGGGGCTCAGGAAAGCTACTGTTCTGTGTTCAGAATTGAAAGGAGACTTGATATCATTCAAAGCAGTGACTCACAAGGAAAAAAACCCAGCACTTTGGGACTGAGGAATTCAATGCAACTATAAATCCACAAGTAGCAGATTCAAGAAAAGAAATCTAGAATAGACAAGAAAGATCCAAATCTGACCCACTACAAAGAAATGCCTTGGTGCCAATAATGGCACAAGAAACATTATAATTTTTCTGGTTAAATGGTAATTAGGAATATACTCAGGTATGTCACTCGGATTTCATAGTAAGTACAAATAAAGTGAAGCTGTAGATTAAGACTGTTCCTTTCTAGTCCTTTAATTCACTTTTATTTTCAGGATTATTTTTGAATGTTTTACAACAGTACTGATAAGGAACACTTCCACAATCTGTAGCTAGATGAGGACGTAGAAAGGGTAAAAGGAGAGGGTCTTTACTGTGTGAGAGACTGCAGGAAGGAAAATCTATTACTTCCTACAGAAAGGTTTCTCCCAAAGTCACCCTACTTGAACCTGTCCCTTCTCCTTCAGAGATCTGCAGACCACAGGAGATACACTTCAACAGAGCCAGCTCTCACAGCAGGTTCTTCAGCAAACATTGCACAATTAGCTGAGTACAAGTGTGTCTTCAAAATGGTTATCCATTTTTGTAATGCTGTTTGACAGGCGTGTCTAAAATCTGCTAGGAAGAGCAATACGCTCTGAGTGGAATGAAACACTCCACATAATTCTGACAAAAGCGGACCAGGGTATATGGCTCCTCCCTGTAAATCCTGTACCAGTAATGGAGCTGGATCTGTCATCAGTTTTATTAAAGGCAAATTTCCATCTACCCTGATTCATCTGAAAAACCTGTCACTGGTCACCTGCCCTTACTGCTACGTTCACATCTGGCAGTGATGACCTTATCAATGTCTGTCAGTATCAGAAGGGGAGGTGTCAAAAGGAGGGAGCTGGGCTCTTGCCAAGCAGCAGGACAAAAGGCAGTGGGCAGAAACTGATGCCCAGGAAGTTCCACCTGAGTATTCAGTTCCATCTGAAGGAAGAACTTATTTACTGTGCAGGTGACCATGCTCTGGAACAGATTGCCCAGGGAGATTGTGGAGTCTCCCTCGCTGGAGAAGAACCGGCTGGAGACACAATCCTGTGCAATGTGCTCTAGGATGACTCTGCTCAAGCAGGGAAGTTGGACCAGATGCCCCACTCTGGTCCCTTCCAACCTTGTCCATTCTGTGATTCTGTGTAATTTAATACTTTGTTCTCTCAGTGTGAGATTATTGCAGTAGCAATGCTAGAACTACATCGTAAATAAAACATGCCAACATATTTTCACAGTCCAAATAAATAACTTCAAGTAAATAAATAACTCTATCACACGAATATCACTTAGGAATGCAATTAAAAAGAACCTCTTGCTTTGAGTTATAAAAATATGAAAGGGTGCTCAGGACAAGCTGTTTCACATAAGACCTTTCTCTATATTTAGCAACTCCAAGGTCAAAATATGGAATTTCATTTCTCAAAGCCAAAAGGATGGTTATTTTATATGAAGAAAGCTCTGGTTTTCTACCCTGCATGCAATATCAATTTCAGTATAGCTTGATACATCCTGCATTTTCATTCATATTTTCATTACAGCTCTGTAAAGTACAATCATTTATTATACATTCTCTTGAATATTTTTGAAACATCAAACAAAATGTAAAATTCAAAGGCAGAGAAAGCAAAGTACCAGAAATCTTACAAGAAAAGCAGCATTATGAGAAAAACAGTATTAGCTTTCTTATCCTCCCAGTTCTAAACATGAACCACAGTAAGCACTGAATAGTTGACATTGGAATACAAAACTGAACTAACTACAGGTCTCTATGCACCTTTCAAGTCCTAGTACAGCGGTGATAAAAATCTGAGTGCCTCCAGTGTCACCTCTATGATAATTACTCAAGTAATAGATAGCTTTTTTAAGAGAACTGAGTGTCTCAAAAACAGTCTGCTGGCAGAGTTGGAAACATATTGGAGAGGAAGGACCCATTGGTTCTTCTCATAGTCTTTGCTGACCTTCAGTTCAGCAGTCCAGCATGCTCCTCTTCCTTGCCTCAGCCCAAATGACATAATTTTTCACAGAGCTTTGGGTGAATTATTCACACAAGGCTCAAATCACATACAAATGCACAGCATCACATGAAGAAGGTTTTTGGCCACATACTTGTGACCCAGATTCCTTTCTTAGCAGCTAGATTCACAAGAGCAGAAGTCAGGCAGATTACACTGAAGCATCTCCCCAGTTAAGCTTTCAAGCAGAAGTCATTACACTACAAGGACCTGTCATCAAGCAACAAAATTTTCACGTAGAAGTGGAAAGCTGAATCTTAGTGTGTGTATGCCTAATATCATAAATGCTTGAAATATGGAAGTATTTCCCTCTTGTTTGTCTGAAGTTATCTCATCTTCCTAAGAGAAGATTTGAATTTACAAAACAACCAGCTTCTGTTTCTTTTCCTGATGTAATTTTTGCAGAAAACACTTCCTAAATTGGAAAGTCATGCAGTTCTTACCTAGCACTCCTAAGAAGAGAAAGCAGCAATATTTTCACAATAAAAGGCTAGAGGTCTTTTTTGCAAAGTTACTGGGAATGATGTTAGAAAATGCCCTTACTAATAGTGGTTGCATACTAAACATTTATTTACCTTTTTGTAGCCTTAGCTAAACACCATTTGCTCTAGAGGAAGTAGAGTGACTAGGCAGCCTCAACAGCCCGAGTGGAACATTAGGAGAGTGTACCTGCATGACAATAAGAAGGTCAAACACCAAGATGAAAGAAGCCAAGAAGGCTCTTGAGACCTCATCACTTGGCAGAAATCCACGATTCAGCTTGTCCCAGCTGATCCAGTCAGTAGTGATGACAAGCACAACTACAGAGGTCAGAGTAAACAGGACTGTCCTGGAAGGAAGAAGAAAAAAAGTTCAGAGAGAATACGATAGTAATGTAGATGCATCATTCTATTTTATCTGTCTTCTAATGGTCAACTAGTATTTTGTCAGTACTTTTCCACTGATGGAAACAGACTAAAGAAAATTAAGTGCACAAACAAATCTTTAAATTTAAAAAAGAAAGCAGTCTGCTGTATCCTTAGTGAAAATAAATTTAGTTCTAAGTAGCTAGTTCTAAGCATGTTGCAAAATAAGCCGGAGTATATCACTCTGGTTCTTCATTCTGTATTTTTCTCTGAAGATGAAAATCAGTTAAGTAAAATAAGAGAGAAGTAAAATGTTCCAAGGCCTGCATGATCTAGGCCAAATTCAAATCAACTAATTGAGAGAACATTATTTAAGGAACCAAATACATTCGAACCTTTAAAAATCTATACACTAACTACAAAAACTAATTTTTATACAAAAACATGTCTCCGTAAAAAATCAAAAATTTCAATGCACTAAATTAATTTTTAGAAAATTCTGGAGATTGTTGAAAGATTTTGCTTTGTGTTTTCTAAGATGTCCTTTGTAAAAGTTCTCAACAATTTTATGACTTTTCTGAAGTCAGCAAAGAGTAAATCACAGAAGTATTAAAGCCTCTATATAAATGCTACAAGAATTCCAGAAGATACATTTGACTAATTCATACAATTCTGAAACACAGTATTTAAGAAAATATCTTTCTAAGCTATACCTGCAAAGTACCTCACTTCCAGCAGCACTTTGGTAATATCTTACAGAGTTGGCAGCAGTGACTGATTGAATTTCTGGTTCTGGTGGAAGCTGTAAAATTTAGCTGGTAATTTAAGGTTGAGCAAGGCTTCTTCCAGTAGCCATGGCTGTCAGTGAATCTGTGCTATAATAGCAGCATATCAAAATCTGAATGCATGCTCATGGCGAAATTGTGGCTGGATTTTTTTTTCTACAGCAATAATATCTCATTTTCTTCAGCTACCAGGGGTTGTAAAATAAAGTGAAGAATATTTCCCATGACACTTCCAAACAGGACAAATACTCAGTAGAGAAAAAAAAAAAAAAAATCTGCAAACCAGCAGTCACAGGCTACCAGTCTGCATTTCTTTTTATACAGCAGCCTCATCTGTATCTGTGAGGAAGGGAAAACAAATATGCACATAAGCAGTAGTATAATATGGACTCCTAAACATCATTCTTCTGTGACATGATGGGCTGCACTTCTTCAGAACCTAATGAGACACAAAATTACTTGATTGCTATCATCTTTACATTGGAGCACTTATTTTTGTTCATAATAAATTAACTCAGTTACATGCAACACTATGGTTGACACCCTAACAATTTTCATAAAAAGAATTACCAGCACCTAGGCAAGAAAAAACCAATAAATGAGGCATATTAGGTGTAATTAGACCATAGCAATAGTCAAGCCTTTTGCTTAGCTACCATCTTGACTGTCAGTACCTGAACCTGACTGACTTTTCCACAAGCTCTGCTTTGGCGCAAACACAGAACAGTTTACTTTGGAAAGACAATTCTCTCTCTTGCATATAGCCTCTTGAGACACACAAAGAGTTTTTTTCCTACTTATTTCACCTTCATATCTGAAATTCTCATGGTTAATGTTCTTACTTTACCTGAAAGGTTCTCCAGAAAGAAAGCAATCCTCAGCACTTGTCTGCTGGCCAAGGCAGACTCCCCCAGCCACTAGGCACCCTGATTTTCCTTGACCTCTTTCTGTGGAACCACCTCTCCTGGGGCAGAGGAAGTTTAAAACCATAATTCAAATCTGAGTATTTTGCTATAGGAAGCATATACCCAGGAGTTATGCTCAAGACTATTCTGCCTCAGCCCTCTTGAATTATACATTTGCATTTTGGAGCAAGAGTTCAAAGCATGGAAGGTCAGACTTTAGCATGTAGGCAAGCAAAGGCAGGCATATTTTTATTCATGCTTTGTTGGCATGCATGCAAAGACCAATGTGTGTGCTCAAGTCCTGATTTCCTTGAGGAAATGCATATGCACTTAGAAAACTGCTTTGTTATTCATTCTGAAATGTCAAATAGGGAGGGAAGGGAGCAGAAAATGGGCTGCTAATAGAATAAGAAAATGTGAGACCAACAAAGAAGGTTAGAAATAGACTTTCAAAATGATTGCATTAAAAAGCCTAATTAGAACTCAGTTGTATTTTTGACCTATGATACTGGAACACAGCAAGATATTCAATACATGCTTTTGGAGTTATTAAAAACTGAGCTTGTTTGGGTTACACTTCAGTTCACTTCTTGTGAAAGTACAGTGTCCTGGAGATTAAGAAAAAAAAGATGAGGATTTCATTTAACTTGACATAACTTGTATTGGATTAACCAAAGTGAGCTGCCCTGCAATATCTAGCCCAGTATAGTTTGCCCCTTATTCTGCAATGCACATTACTGAGAAAGAGTTCAGTCAAACTATTCACCACAATGCTGGCAGGACCTCTCCTCCTTACAGATAGGGAAAGGCTACAAGGTGAAGGGCAAGAGAGGACTGACTCTTCTCTCTACCAGGCATAAAGAGATGCAATTTCTGTCCCTAGTTCATGAAGGAAATACACTTTTATATTTCACTTCCAATCCTAGCTTGCTGTATTGAATGATTATGTGCCCTGGACACCTATTCAGCTGCAATAATACACATTTTACAACCTACTCCTTAAGAGTGCAAATACACACTATCCAGACCAATAGCATACTGAATATTTAAAATCATTAGGTAGGTCCACAAAAGTCACTACTGTGCATATCACTGCCAGTGATTATTTTAAATCCCCAGTGCTACACTGAACTGGGGAGGGTATAAGAAGGGGGAGGCTGAAAGAGAATTTTTAATGCCAGAAACCTCTCAAAAAATAGGCAATTTTTTAGACTGTAGCTGGATAATAATCTTAGCTTGCCAAGACTGAGTTTGATCTTGAATTTGTCAAACCAAACCACTCATGCCAAACTGAATCTATACTACTGGCCCATTTGTCAATAGAAGACTAATTTGGTTCTCAAAATCTTGGCAAGGTCCAAAACAGACGCATCTTCCCTTCTGCCTCTTTCCACAACACTTTCTTGCACTATAAGCTTTGACCAAACTGACCAGTTATAAAACTATTATTTTTACTATCTAAACTATCATAATATTATACATTATGAGAGGTTCTGAACCACATGGACCAGAAGCCTGAGCAGGTTTTAATCACTGGTGGTGGTTGCCTCATGGCAGACAGGGTCACAACCTAAACCTTGTAGAGAGAAAACACAATGAACTGCTGTGATCTTTTGTCCTGGAGGCTTGGAGACACTCTCTTCTGCTGTTTAGCATGTCCTACCTTCCTCATCAGGAATTCCTGAGGCAGCCCCAAGGCAGTAGCACAAAATCATTCATAGTGCATCCCCTCTGAACCTACACCAGAAATATCTTTGACTCCATACAGCAACACCTTCAGGAATCAGTCTGTTATCTGTCTGTACTGAGAGAAAAACTGAACAATCCAGGATTTGTCCCTGGTAAGATAAAAGACAAGCTGATACATATATCATGTTGGATACAAGTACTGTTTCCAATCTGAGTCTCATGATTCTTTATGTCTAAATCAGCAGGGCAAAGTATATCAAAAATAGATTCTGGTCTGTGATGGAACCTCATTTCTGAAACTGTAACATAAGGAAAACAAAGTTTTTCATTCAAAGGGCAAACACAATTCTTTGCACAACACTACCTTCCCTTTACTTGTGACTATGCTCATTTTTAGAGATATTTAGAGTTTTCTTGTCTTACATGACCCTCAGCCAAATCTTTTGCAATGCTACAGCTTTGAAGATCAGATAGTAAGACCTATTGAAGAGATGAAAGACAAACTTCAGTTATTTTCCTCATTTTCATTTTGTCTTTTTCAAGAGACAAAAAGCATTATCTTGCCCTTTGATGACACCTTTTTCAGGGAAAAAACCCTACCTGTGCTTAGTCAAAAATAGCTCTTAGATTTGTATGACACAGCATTTTGGGAACTTTTCATCGTAATTTCACACATAATTGTGACTAAGGTAGGTCATTTGGAAATTATTAAACATTGTTAACAATGATTCCAAGTATTGCTTAACACAATGCTCATTTGGGATGGAACATTAGACAGGACCAAAGAAGCTGTTCAGTCACACTTCTTAGGGCTGCCCTTTGTGGGAGTGGGTGCCTGCCATTACTGCTGTCCCATCCACATCACATTGCCACTTCCTGGCACGTCTCTGCACTTTCCTGAGGTTTCCCCAATTCAGAAACCACTCCTGTACCTCACAATCCCTCACTCTACTGTGGAGTGCACCTGCCCTGGTGCCTGTTGCCTTGACAGTTTCTCAAGAATGAGCCCAAATATTTGCAAATATCCTGTGAAAACAGATACAGAAGGGGAACAAGGAATTTTACTGCTTTTTATATTTAAAAAGGCTTTCCAGTCCTCAGGAAAGAAAGATCATCCATTGAGTGAAATACTCTACATCATTTTTAATCTTAGAATCAGCACTAGCCAAATATACAGTCACACAGTGTACAATAACTATGAAGAACAATGCTACTGCAGATGTTCATATACAAATGCCAAGACTTTTTATTTCACTTGTTTTAATTAAGAAGGGCTCTGTTATTTAATCTGTCAAAAATAGCAACTCTAAGCCCATTCAAAATAAAATATTTAGTCTGCCTGTTGCTTGGTGTCAGAACCACTTCTGCAATTAAGCAAATTATAAGGGACAGATGCTCTGGTGGTGAAAAGCATCTGTGTTCCCTGGAGCAGCATAACTTCAAACCTGCAGCTGGCCACTGCTCCTCTGCCCCCATGGGACAGTTCTCTCAAAGAAGAGAGAGCAGAGACTCGAGATTTCTGTGTTTATCAGCAGCTACTGCAGTGCCACAGAGTGACATAGTTGGTGCTGAGGATCCCATATTCACAGCGTTTGTGTAGGGTGGACTGACCTGAGCATGCAGCCATAACTTTGGCACACCAGTTGAGATCCCAGAAAGCAGAGTCCACTTCAGATGTATCCAGAGAAAATCCCACTAGTGCACCCTAGAACAACCCTTACCATTAACCAAAGGGCAGGTCCAATGTGCTACTAAAGTGGATGTATGTAATTCATACAGACCCTAGAAATCTAGGAATATTTGGAGAGTTAATTACATTGGACCTCTTCTAATAAAATAAGGTGTTTGATCCTGATGGAGACAAGTATGTGGCAGAGATATGAAGCAATACTATCGTCAGATTTCAGAGCACCACACTCCCTATGGCATGCTCTGCAGGCATGAATAAGTGAGAGAAATTACATTAATGCAGATTACCATCAATGAGACCTAATTATCTGAAGTTAAATATCAGTTACAAGAAAATGGTTTATAATTCAAACGTTGAATCACATAATTTTTTAAAGTCCTTGTCACCACAATAGTGTATGCCTGACTTCTGTCCTGTTGAAAGTAATGTGTAAGTAATTCAGCATTTGCCAGTAACTACCAGTTCTGAAATACTTGTTCTGAAAGGCTCCTTATGTTGTGTATGGCTCATAACTACTTATCAATAGCAGATACTGCACATTTGAAGGACCATACATTCCCAGTTAAGGCTTCTAAACAATGCTTCTTATCATTCTGACTGGTGAGCTGAAGAAGTTGGATACTGCAGAGTATAAAGGATGCTCTGAGCTGGAAAAATTAGAACTGCTTTTCTGAAATTTTATCTACTCACTTACTAATACTGTGGGTTTTCCAGATCAGAAAGATGTAGGAGCAGCAAGGCTGGGGGCTTGCTGGGATTGACTTGGCATGCCTTTTCCAGCCAGAGTGTCCCTAGAGCTTGAGGCTCTTTGAATCTCTCAATCCTAACCCTAACCCTAAAGTATAACCCTACTCCTAACCCTAACCCCAGCTCCAGCTCTAAACCCAACAAAATCCTATGGGTTTTCCAGATGGAGGACCAGCAAGGCAGGGGCCATGCAGGGATCACTTAGGCATGCCTTTTCCAGCCCCAGTGTTCCTGGAGCTGTAGGCTCTTTGACTCTTTTAACCCTAACCCTAAGCTGAACACTAACCCCTAACCCCAACCCCAGTTTAAGACCTAAGAGTAAGCAAATCCTATGGGTTTTCCAGATGAGAAAAGTGGAGGAGCAGCAAGGCCAGGGCTTTGATGGGATCACCTTGTCTTGCCTTTTCCAACCCCAGATGTTCCTGGAGATAACCTAACCCCAAAAACCCTTACCACAAACCTTGCTTTACATCTATCTTTTGACTGTAACAGTTTTGACTTTATTAGAGTGTATCAATATGATTCCAGAGCTATTTGGGATTTTTGCACAAAGATTTGTATAAAGCCTGAAATTACATTTATGTTAATATATAAAGGCAACATTTTGCTATGTTTCATGTAATAAAATTAATAAGATTAGGTAATGTAATCACATGGTGCAATATCAGAATTCTAGAGGACATATTTTTTTTATTACAGGTAGAAGCATCTTTGAGTTTCTTTTTGCCACACCATTAATTTACTAAAATGAAAGTGTTATCTATTTCAAACAGCAGCTCATTTAAATTAAACTCATCACCATACGCTTCATGTTTCAAATGCCATTTCCTCTCTGTGATACAGAAAAGCAAAAACAGTTTATGAAAGTTCATGGTCTTACTTCTAAAAAACATTTTCAATCACCACCTATCATACGCAAGGTAGTATAAGACTCATATCCAGAGAATTCCATGTTCAACTTCCAAAGTTAGAAGTTAATTGCTTAACTCCAGTAGAAAGCATTTGGAAGAAAAACTGAACCACAACAGAAAACCAAACACAGTTTTATATAAGGTAAAGAGAGGCCATTTTTCTGTTTTACTTTCAGATGGATACATTACTTATTTTATCAATGGAATGGGCAGTGGAAGACAGCTGCTCAAAATACAGAAACAAGATTTAAAAAAAATATTTTCAGAGCATCAAATGTGCCTTAGGATAGACCTGCCTGGCAATTTTTCAGCAAAAATTGTTTATATTCAGACAAGGGCCGTTCATCAATATGCAAAATTTACCTGTGAAAGGGATGATTTCTGTAATGTGAGGGAAGCTGTGTCAGAACCAGGTGCAGTTCCTGCATCTCATTATGGTTGAGGAGCTAGGGCAGCATCTCAACTACACAAAATGATACAAACAGTGCAGAGGCTGGTACCTGAGTAAGTCAGACCAGCTATTTGAATATTAGTGCTAACAAGGCCAGCTGGATGCAGTAACAGGATTTTCACATGCTACAGGACTTTTACTCAGACCCTCTAGCTGGAGCTGGTCTACTTAGTATACGTGAGTCAACATTAGTCATGACATGACATTAGTCATGACATGAGTCAACAATTCTCTGGACACAGATTTCCTACACCCAAGTGTCTTAGTGTTTAGTTATTTCCAGTCCCTGGTAAGAGTGAGGTAATGGCTGTTCATCATAGTGGCAAGATGTGGGATCATATGCAAAAAATACAAAACAGGGACTTTGGCTTGCGTGTTTTCAGCATCCTCAGCAACTGCTAGAAACTAGTTATAAGAAGAAGATGTTATTGGCCTCCACTTCTCAGTTATCATGAAATACTCTGTAAAGTCTTAAATTTATTGCAACATAGAACAGGAAAAAGCATTTGAATTGGAAAAGATACATGTTTTAACATTTAGAAGGAAAAACTTATTTCAAATGCATTAAGATGGTAATTGAGATGCTATTCTAAAAGCCCAAAATTAAGTTTTTCATATCTAGAGCTAGAAGTATATCTTAACATCTCCTTGATTTTCCTGATTTGAGACACTTATTAAATCCTAGTTTTAGAAACAAGGAAGAGTATAAGTGTGGATTTAACACCACATTTTCAATCCTATCTATGTTCTGCATTATTTGGATTTCTAGATAATAGATTTAAGACAAATTGATTTTCAGAAGACACAATTGAAAATATTTATGTCAGAAAACTGGTAAAAATTAATTCATAAATATACTGATTCTTTAATTAATAAATAATTAGTTCTCAATTGCTGAATTTACTTGTGTTGTTTGTGTTCATAGTTTATTTCACCACTAATGGAACTTTAAACCTGATCAATGTTTTACTATATAAACAACACTCTGAAAGTTTCCTTCAGGATATTTTAGACACATTTTTCTTTTCTGCATTTAAATTATTCAAAATTTTTCCCAAATCACAGTGAGGTCTGCTATATTTTGTCTAGAGCCAAGCAAAAAACTTAGCATTATTTTTTTAAAGAGATTATTTTTACATATGGGTTAGTTTAGTGCAATTAAAGCCTTTTTTAAGCAATTCAGAATCGGCCAGAAACTTAACCATAGAGTTGTTTTTTCAGAAGTCTAAATGTGAGTTAACATATCTAATCTCTCATTACAGTCAACAGAGATGTAGTGTGAGATTTGGTTACCTAAACCAAACTTAGTTTAGTATGATTTAATAGAGTTCCTTGATTGGTCTTTAAACCTTGCAGCAGATGGTCTCTGAGCCCTGTGTCATGTCCACCAGGCCTGTGCCCTATCTCAATACACCAAAGTGTTTCAAATTGTAGTCAATGCCTGTGTTTAGGGAACTAAATCCCATCTTTATTCAAATGACAGAGCCTGGAAAATTATGCAGGTGACTACAGGTAAGCTTCTACTTGTGACAAGCTGAATGACCATCATCTGCATTGGCTAGGGCTCCATTAGCTGTAGTAGGAGCTGGCATGTTGATAGCAATGATCACCAGGCATCTGGTGAACCTTGGTGAACCCAGATGCTGAATCTCAAAACTGAAGTCAGTTCCTGATGTTTTAATTTCTTTAAAGAAAACAATGAAAACCTTTGAATTTTTGAATTGAAAAACAAATATATTTTATGTAGGGATGAACAGCACTCATATTTAAATAAAATAATGGAAATTTTGTATTTAGAAACTGTTGAAAGCGGTCACTGAAAAGTTGGGATTTACTTGCTTTTTAAAACATATTTTAGAAAACTGAAATGATTTCACATAGAATTTTCATGTGGCAGTCTTAAAATTATCCTTGCAAGTTTTTGGAAAAAACCAAGAACAGACCCCATAAAATTTCCCTTAGTATGTGTGATAATAAAAGTATCACTCAGTCACCAATCAGGCAGCTCCAGAGCCAGCACAATTCCCAAACTGGGGGAACCTCACAGGGAGACAAGAGAACTGCCAGGAGCCCTCAAATATGGTTACAACTACTGATGGGACCAGGGCAGGGCCAGAAGCAGCAGCATTCAGGCCTTCCCACGTATGGAAGAAGCCCACAGGAGCAGCAGCGCCCAGGGGTGATGGCAGCAGGGTGGGCACACAGGGAGGGAGTGGCGCAGCTCAGGCAGCGCTTGTCAGGATGCGCGGAAAGGGCGCCTCGGCCCTGCAGCTCAGCCAGGGAGCAGAGGCAGGCACCCGGCAGAAAGGCACGGCCGCTCTGCGGCCCCCACCAGGGACACGGCTGCCTGACACAGCTCCGGAGGGAACGCGCTGCAGCCGCGGCGCCAGGCTGTGCCCGGCTCCCAGGCCAGCACCAGACGGCAGCAGGAGGAGCGAGGGACGTGGGATGAGCGGGGTCAGAGAGAGCGAGAGAGACACTGCTGGAATCGCCTGCCCCGGGACAGGCCCGGCACGCAGAGAGGATGCGTGGTTTGGAGGATTCCCTGCCCTCCCGCAGCCTGTCCGAGCACAGTGACTTAAGGGACAGGGGCAGTGTGACGGTGTCAGCCCCTGCAAATGGAACCCATCAGTGACGAGGACAAGGGTTCATCCAGCACAGAGGTGTCACCAGGGTTAAGCCAGCCTATGCCCTGCATCAATACCACTTCGATGATCTTAAAGGTCTTTCCCAGCAGAAATATATCTATGATTCTATGAATCAAAGCCCAAAGGATAAAAATGGAACCTATTTTATCTGAGCAGAACATATGGAACATGTTGTCCTTGCCCAGATACTGTCATTTTGCTACTCTTAGAAAACATTTATGACAAGTGGGTAGGTACAGTATACACTTACATTTTCAGGGCTCCTCACACAACATATTACATCCACAACTAAAATTTAAAATAAGTTGCAAATTTAGAATAAACTAAACATAATAGTTTAATAGCTTTCTGTGTTCTAGATTAGATTATCTGTATAATTTATCTATACAGTACTTCTATGGAAAAAGAATTTTCCCATTATTTTAGGCTTCATACACCATCATATCTATGGGATATAGTTTCTCATTCATCAAGATGTTGTGCTTTTCACAATTATGTCTGTGCAAACCCTATCAGAGTAAAATATAATTGCAATTGTTTTGAACTGCTCTTCAAATTTTTTCCAAAGTATTTAAAATAAATACAGGGTCTTTCACCTAACAACTTGATTATATTTTGATTAAATGTATTTCCAAAAGAGCTGCAACATAAAAAACCCAACCAAACAAAACTTTAATCTTGCTTCCTGAACAACACAGTTTTATGTCAAAAGTCTTTCAAATAATATAAAATTTACTTCAATTATAAAAGGGCATTAGTAGACAGCAAGCTGAGTGCATGCCAGGCATGTCTGCTGGCAGCAAAGGAGTCCCGACAGCATCCAGAGCTGCAATAACAAAGGCACAAACAGAAGATCAAGGGACATTACTTTGCTTATATCCAGAATATCACATCCAGTTTTTGGCCAACCATACATAAAACCCACACATAAACTAAAGGGGAGTATTTTAAAGCTTTACTAGTTAGGGGCTGAAGAATTTGTCCCATGAAGAGAGCCTGGGGGATGGGAGAAACTAACAGCTGCTCTCCCACCAAATGCCTCTGGGGAGGTGAGCAAGAAGATGGAGCCAACCTCTTCTAAGAAAGTCAATGGCAGGATGACAAGAGAAGTGATACCATCTCAAAATTGTCTAGAAAATAAAAGTTCATATGCCTTATTTTTGACAAGTTGAGCCAGTTCCAGCCTTATGGCTGACACCTGTCTTCTTAAGAAACAAAAAAAATCACATGCAAATTACTGTGATTTTGACTTCCTGGAAAGTTAACCCTTCTAACACATGAACATGACTAGAACATGACTAGAAATAAGATTGAAAAAAAAAAAGAAGTTAATAATGAGACTCCCCAAAATATATCCTGATAGCCAGTGCTGTTCCAATAATTATATGCTCAGCTCTGTGACAATATGAATATTGTCACTTTTTCAGTGGAATATAAACATTAGAAATTTCCAAGAAGAAGGTGCACAAAGGAACTTGGGAATTGTTACAGCTAGTTTCACTAAGATGCCCAGATACATATTGGGTAAATTTTGAGTTTTCCAGGAAATATTTTTCCCCCTCAAACTTTTCAGTATTTCAGAAAAAGTCCTGTGTCCTAGCCTGAGACTAATTTGCACTCTTTTTGTTCCAGTAAACAGAAACCAGAAAAATCCTGGGAGAAATAGCAATTTTCAGGGAACTCAGCAAAGATGTAGTAAAACCCAGGCTGAAGCCCTGCAAAGAGAAGTACAGGGGCTCAGATCAGCAATCATCCATGTGGATTGGCTTATCATGCTGCTGGATACTCTGAGGAGACCGGAGTCTCACTAGTTCTGATCAGAAATTCCTTCCCATGGATGAGAAACATTTATCAATGAAAGTTTAACCAATAATGATGCTTATTTGAACGTTTTGGTTTTCTTAAAAAACATCAATCAAAAGTTTTATTCCAGGATTTTCAACAAAGTGTAGGCAAAGATCCCTTTCCTCCAGAAATAATTTGTCATCCTTTGCCTTCCAGCCCTGGTCTCTTCAACTTTTAACATCCTAACAAGTAGGAATTAATGTTAAAATGCTCAGAATTTACCATCTCAGTCACATAATTCTGTGTTGAACAAAACCCATTTCCTTTTAGCTGACATCCCCTCCTGGCAGTTGGTAGTCTTTCAATTTTAGACCAGTCCCTTCCTCCTTAACTGTCCACTTAACCTGGCTTAGTTCTGAAAGGATTTCCATGGGGTTTGTAACTTGTAATAGAACCTCTTTGACCCTAAGATCTGACAGTTTTTTGTTGATCTGGGACTAATGCAAAGGACTAAGGACATCTTAGCAGGATTTAAGGCAGGGGAGTAGTACTGGACTGCTGCATGACACTGCAGAGTTCATGCAGTAGGGATTGACAGGGAGTGCTAAAAGCCATCAGTTTTCATTTTTTTTCTGGGGTATAACCAGAGGCATTTGTTTCTTCAACAGTTTTATCTTGTGGATCTACTTTAGGGTTATAACCATCTTTTAGAAAGACTTAAAGAGTAAGTTATAAATATCACACCTCTTATGCCCATCCAACAAGGTAATTCTTTCACCAGACCCAGGCTATAAGCTGGGGACAGGCCTTTTATCTTGCCCAAGGAATAGATGAGCTATCTGAACAAGGGGCCACATCTAGGTGAGGTTAGGTATCCACCCAGTTTATCTCCAGAGACCTAAATAGTACATCAGATTTTGCTTTGCTTTCATGATTGTACTGTGCTGAAAATAGTTTAGGTGCTGCTAAGGAGACCCCAAGTTTAATAGAGATTGAGATGACCACATTTTGTTAAATGTATATTCCATTTTTAATATTCTCTTGAACACTTTTACCCCTCACTGATTGTGTCTCATCTAGTTTTACAGCTCTATGACCCTTTTCTTCCCCTAAAATACTTCAACATGTGTGTTTGACAAGCATAAAAAGCCTACAAGCTGCCACCCCACCACTTATACAATTGCTCAATCAATCTCCAGTAAGCACCTACAGTGAGAAGCTAGAGGCATACTTTTGGAAGTGCTATATTTTGCAGTGTTTCACTTTCTCTCTAAACAGGGAACCTTTGTCTCGTTGATAAGACTTTGAAACAAATCAGAATTTGGAATAAATGGATCCACTTGGCTTCTTTGATCAACCACTGGAGAAACTAGAATCAGCCACATTTTTAAACTTTTGTATTGCAAATAACTGCATCCATTTCACAAAGATTCTAAGAGGGAAGACAGCTTTGGGGACTAGATACAGAATCTCAGAAAGTTTAATTTAGTCATTTGGATTAACTTTGTTAGTATTATCTTCAGTTTTCTCCTAGGTATTCAGACATTGTACAGATCTGATATTGTATTAATTTGACCAGTTCTTCAAAGAGGTTTTTGGCTTTATGTTCTTCCTGGGAGTCCTGAAAATAACTGTTATCTCTAGCTAAGAGACCATGAAAGATGAATGAGACTTAAAATCATCCCTTGGCCTTTCCTGCCATTATTGACAATCTATCACAGACTTTTCTGAGTTGATAACCCCATCAATGTCTACTAAAAAAAAAAAAAAAAAAATATATATAAATCTATTTCATCTGAGACAGTGGCCACCTTCACTAAGTTAAACTAGGTTTTCAGTACACAGTGGGAGTATCCTGATATTTATCTGAGGAGGAATAGGCTTTACATTTAAAACTCTCCAAATACTGTTAAATGTTGTACTAAATCAGCTGGGGTTTTTAGTTTGAAAAGTGTTCATAAATGCTATAAAACAATGATTGCTAATATAGGCATTTCATTCTGCATTTAAAGGTGGCTTCAGATATGGATTATACAGGACTGGGGTGACCATCAATTGTCTTAGGAACAGTAATTGCAGAATGACACAACATCTTCTCTGAAGCCTGCCTGCTAAGCAAGATGCCCTTAACTTCACTCAGAATATTCTATAGCCCACAATTTCTTGAGAATATGCTGCTAGAATAAATTTTAACAATGCTTCCAGACAGTAATGCTATTACCAATTTCTCTGTCAATCAAATGATACTTTCCTTGAATTTGCATAAATCTAAATGCTGGGAAAACACATATTTAATTATATTTAGATTTCTGTAATTACATTTGCATCAAATTTGTTTAAAGGATGGGATATGTGTAATGAATGACACTAGCAAACCTCTATTGCTTTACTTGAATGGGAATAACTGAACACATGAAGGGTTTTGGTTGCAAGGCATAATTCAAAGAGAGTGTATAGATCACCTCTATCTTAAGGGAAAAATAAAAAACGCAAACAAACCAAAAAAGAGGTTTTCATAATTCAGTCTGAAGAATAAAGTCTATTTTCTACCTGGACTGACCAGGTGGAAAAGTATCCTCAAATCTCTTTCAGAAAGATCATAACAGAACAGCTCACAAAGTCAAAAAGTTCGGAACAAACTAGTACCTTAAGACCTGTGATAGCTGATTAAAATTTTAGCTCCTGCTTAACATACTATGCTGGTATTGTGTGTGCCTGCTGTGTTGGCACCTTGGACCTTGCCACTGATTTCATTCCAAATAGGTCTGACCTGGGTGCTCTTTAAAAAGGAATTGTTTAAAAACACCTCCAAGAGCTTTCTGCTTACATTATTACACTTTGCAGTGATTTTTAAAGCCGATTCTTTTTGCAACCCAAGGCCTGCTAGTGATTGTTTAGTTTTCTTTCATTTATACTGAAAAACTTAACACTAGGTAGCAAATTGAAATGCTTCTTTAATTTTGGGTTGTTTTATAACACAGTCACACCTGCTGCCAATTAGTCTTACTAATGCTAATTCAGTTTGTTCATGTTGCAAAGAAAGTGATAAAACTGAGCCCTAATTGCCACTGTCCTAATGAGCACAGCTGTGTCACAAGGCCAAAAGGTTCCTGAAACAATTCCAAAGCCCAGACCTTAGATAGCATTTGCAAATGGGATAATAATATCTTTTTTCCTCTTTCTGCTTATGCAGGGGGAGACATGAAAGTTGAATCCTTCCTCTCTCAGTTCAAGGAGCTCTGGTTCTGTGTTTGTACTGGGAATTACCTCAATCACAGGAAGTCACATCACTGCAGATACCCATATAGCATGAACGATCTTAAAAACAAAAATGATAAAACTGAGGAGGTAAAATGAATAATGTCATTACAAAGTAGTGATTCCTCTCTCCTAAAATTTTTTAACCTGTTTCTATTTCCAAACTTATCAGAAAACACAAAAAAACTGAGCATAAGTGGCTTGAGAAGGTGGATGTATAGTTGAAATTTTCACAAGGTCCAGACGAAGACCAAAACTTTAGTTTGTGGCTGAAGCTAGGATCCTAAATCCATAGCCAGGGAATTATACTTAAATAGTCTGATTATCTGGAGTCCTGCAAACCCCACAAATATGATGTAGGTGAAATTCAAGACAATTTTTTTATATTTTTGGATGCTTAATATTATAGGATTGTAAGTTCAGATGGTTAAGGTATGACTATTTTGGCTATGACTGATTTTCCCAGAAGGGAAAAGCATTTTTCCTATGCATCACTTTCTGACTACATACACCTAGATATTAGTGTCAGCTTTCTTTATTAGTCTGTTCTTCCACTGAGAGGCAAACCTGCAAAATCTGCTGTCATAAGACACATTAAAGTTTAAAATGTTGTATTACACAAGGTAACTTCTGACACTGATAAAGCCAGATTATTTGCCCACATATCACAATCAATAACTCAATCAGGTTTCTGATACAAGAATCATAAAGATATACATGTTAATAATAGTTATTACTCAAAATCAGAAAATATGTCTTTAAGAAAAAAGCAAACCAATAACAAAACTCAGTAAATGAATGCAAAAAGGAGCCTATTAGGAGGAAACAAAAAGAAAACAAAAACCAAAAACCAAACATGCACCAAGCATCAGAATTTTGCTTATTGAATAACAAGAAGAAATGAACCAACACTGTGAAGAAAGAAATATAGAAGCACTAAGAGGGAAGTACTATCAAAGGTGAGAAAAGAGTTTAAGACTAAACAAATGAAACATGACAGCTATCATTGTATGCTTCAGTAATCTATTTTTATGGATGCCATGGAGCTTATTAGCCACTTCAAGGAAAAACATCCCCTACACCTAACTGGAAAAAAAAAAAAAAAAATCTGTCAGTATCTAAAAGAGGATTAAAGTTTCATTGATGACTGCTGGGTATTTTTCATTGATTTTCAAAAGATGAAGTTCAGGTGCTTATTTAAACACATGTGAATGTACCTTTTCACTAAGAAAAGTCAATCACCTTATTGTTAAAGTCAGTATCAAAACCCATTGACAACAACTGTTCAGAAGCACAAAAATTTTCTTAATTTTGTAACTTCACCAAGATTGCTTATTCTTTGCCTGAATTGAAGGTACTAAATACATTCTTCTTCTTTATAAAATTAAATTATATGACACACTGCTGATATCTCTGGTAATAGGGGTCGTATTAACAGCATATTTGCTGATATCTCCAGTAATAGGGATCAGATTAACAGCATATTTCTTTCATTAAAATTATTGATATTATCAGCAGTTATAGATTGACTATAGATATAAAAAGATTTTCCTCCAGACCTAAAGAAAATCTACTGGAAGTTCTGAGGCCTCAAAACCCCGTTGCATTTAATAAAATAACGCTAGTGTCACTGAAAAGTATTTTTTGCTTCAATAACAGCCTTGAAACCATATAAAGAAACACAAGTATGTATCTGGCTTTAGTTCAGTGTTTACTTCACACAAATGCCTTTGCTTCACTGTGCAATTATCAACCTGCAGAGTATGCCATTACTGGAACACAAGCTCTCATTCCACTAATGGTATTGCTTAAAGAACATATTAAGATGCTGGTGTTTTCATTCATCTTCCACAAGTAATTACATTACCAGTAATCCTTTTAAAAGGCTCTCTTTGCTCAGTTGCTTTGCCAATACCTCTAAGCTTGGTTACATGACAATCACACTTACTCATAGTGCATGAATTGATAACAGATGAACCAGCTAATACACTGGTGCACTCTGATCAGTCACAAATCATAGAACTTGGACCCATCAAAGGAAACAAACACGCTTTACAAAGCCCCAGATAGTTTGGTTTTATTTATGGCTGAAAACAGCAGAGAAAGCTGAAAATAGCATGTCCTTTCACACATTTTACGAAGAACAACAATCACCAGGAAATAAAACCACTAACTCTTTAAGGAGTGCTGGCATTCACAATGATATAAAAAAAAGCAGTCTCTAACTGCAGGACAAGCATCTCTTTCATGAAGGATAAAAGCAGTCATATGAAGATATAGACTACAGGGCATATCATGAAATACTCTAATAACACCAACAGATTCGGACTAAGAAATTTTGCTAAATATTCGAAGGCTACCTGAACTAAAACTGAAGATTATTTCTCAGACTGTGAATTATGTCAAATTCATTAATGAACAAAACCTGCAAAGCTCAATACTAGCCCTGCACTTTTCTACTGTAGAGTCTACTCCTTGTTCTTGAGATAGTGATTAAAAATAGCAACTGTCACCATATCTGTCAGTCGGTGTATACATAGTTGATGCAGGAGGCAGTGTGCAGAAGTGTTTTTGAATCACCAAGCAGCAGTACACAGAAAGCAGAGAATAAATTAAACCAAAAAATAAGCCTCAGGCTGATGTGTTTCAACTTCACTGCAAACATTCTTCATACATATTTAATTGCTCCATTGAGACTATGACTGTTCTGGAGATGTTCCAGGCATTATTTCCATTCCATTAGTACACTTGCAGTATGTGTACTCCTTAACCCAAAATGATTGATTCTCTAAATGTCTTCCCACTTACTGACCTGAACACTAATTGAGGTTGTGTATAGGTTAAAAGAGAGTGTATGCTTTTTGAAACCAGCCAACATATATTGTAGTCACTGAAAGATCTTGTGGCACAAGAAGTGGTACTCCTAACTGAAGACATCAGTATGTGGTTTCACAGAAATGTTTCATGTGGGAAGACCTGGAAATCATACAATAGATTGGCAACCTTTGCTAAACAACACTTTAAACAGAAGCTTAATTCTAAGTCCCACCTTTCTGAAACATAAAAAATCATTCTTTGAAATATGTTTATCACATACCGGATGCTTTTGTCTGTGCTTGTACCTTGTAAATTAATTTGCTTTGGGAAAAAGTATATTTTTTTTTACTTTCCATGAAAATAAAACTTTAGCAGTTCAAATAATTTTATCACTTCAGATACACACATGAGGAAAATTTAAAAGTTTTAAAACATCTTAATTAAAACTAAGATAATGTTGTACATTGTAAATTATTCTATTATGAACCAAAACTTTTCCTGTTCAAATTATTAAAGGTTAGTATAAGTACAGTGTATCAGCTAAAATTTCAAGTAAGACACTCTGAGGAAACAATCCTTAAGATCTCCATAAGCACTGCCCTGATTCTGGACTAACCTTGAGGTGCTGAAGCATGCATATTCAAAGACAGCAACAAGACCTATGAAGGGACTGGAGCACAAGTCCATATCACACGTATATGGAACAGCTGAAGGGGCTGTGGTTGTTCAGCCTGGAGAAAAGGAGGCAGGGGGAGATCTTATTGCTCTCTACAAATGCCTGACAGGAGGTTGTGGATAGGTGGGGGTCAGTCTCTTGGGACAGGTGACAGAAGAGAGAACAATCTCAAGTTGTGCCAGGAGAGGTTTCAATTGACTATTAGGATAAATTTCCTTACTGAAAGCGTTGTCAAGCTTTGGAAGTGTCTGCCCAGGAAAGTGCTTGGAGGTATTTAAAAGTCATGTAGATGTGGCACCTAGGGACAAGGTTTAGTGGTGATCATGGTAGTGCTGGGTAATTGGTTGGACTTAAAGGTCCTTTCCAATCTAAATGATTCTATGATCAATCTGAAAGCTAGAGACAGTTTTTAATCCTTAGTATTTAAGACATTGAAATCAGTTGCACCACATTTTGAAAGAGAACATGCTTTATAATAGAGGTATGCTTGTGCATCTTGAGCAGGCTTCTATCAGACATTGAAAAGAATACTTGAGAGACACTAATATTCATATTATACTTTACTTATAATGTTTACAAACACGAGTACGTTAGACTTCATGTGACAGAATACTGGAGAGAAGCTTAGACAAGAAATCTGGACCTGTGTTTGAGAGAACTTTCATCCTGAGAACTAATGCATTAAAAATGACATTGCCAGTGCTGTCTTCTTCCAGACCATCCAGATCAAATTTATTCAATTTAAAACTGATCGTTTCCCACTTAAATTCCAGCTCTTTCAACTCACAATGCAATTTAAAAGTCAAATAAGATATTTATAGTTTGTTTACTGTCATTGAAAACATGCATCACTATATTTCCTTCCCAACACCTATGCTTCCTGTGCTATGCCAATTGCCCTTGAATATTTCAATAGATGAGGTCAGGTCAAAGCATGCAAATAACTGGAAGCTGAGCATGTGTTGAGGTCTATTTTTTTTTTTTTTTACCACCACACCACTTCTGTGAGCAGCAAATATATATTTATACACAAGGGATTTAGCACATTTCTGTGCCATGTTTCTTTTTAAAATTAAAATTCCAGACAGTAACCTCCCTGGGGCAGAGTTCACTTCTCCTGGGCTCCGCAATGCTGGCACAATGGAGGTCCCATGTAAAAGCATTTTTGTTTTCAAACCATGGTCATGGGTGTTTGTTTATAAAAATTATTAATTTTATTAATCTAATTTTTATTAAATTAAATTATTAGATTTAATTTAATTTTCTAAAAGTTATAAATTCATTGTTTCAGTTTATAGTGGAGATCACAGAATCAGAATGGTTTGGGTTGAAAGGGAAAGTCCAGAGCACTGTCCAGCCTGGCCTTGAGCACTTCCAGGGATGAGACATCCACAAGCACTCTGGACAATCTCTTCCAGTGCCCCACCACCCTCACAGGAAAGAACTTCTTCCTTACATCCGGCCTAAAGATTCAGTTTAAAGCCATTCCCCTTAACCTATCATGACACATCTTTGTAAAAAGTCCCTCTCCATTTTTCTTGTCAGCCCCTTTAGTCATTGCAAAGCTGTGGTAAGGTCTCCCTGGAATTCTCCTCTGCAGGCCAGACAACTCTAGCTCTCTAAGCCTGCCTTCATAGAAGAGGTGCTTTGAATAAATATTCAAACCAACCTATCTAAATAAAAAGTAGCATGTATGAAAAAGGTGTTTAGTTCATGGGAACTAACAAAGAAGTTTGTTCAGAACTGGGACAAAGCTGTACCTAGTATTTTTAAAATAAGAAATACCTTCCTTTTTATTATTATTTTAAGCATAACATTGAATAAATTAAAACTACCATAGCAAGTCACAAAACTGAAATGAAAACCTCCTTCATTTTAATGTAATAATTTGATAATTTCTTGGCCCTTGCCCTTTACCTTCTCAATTGAAAAACAGTCTTTAGTAAATGAAACCATGTTCAAATTTTTCTGTATCAGAACCAGCAGAATCTGGTAGGATGTGTTAAAAACAAGAGTTCAACAGCAAAAGGCAGTAAACAAAGCTTTAAAAAAATATGAACCTTTCTCAAGGCTAAGTTGTTTTCCAATTGTTTTCAGTGGCTTTGCTTTACCCCTTGGCCATCACAGACAAGGGCTGATGCCCTTTCCACTGAAATCCAGAAAGATTTACTCTTTGTCTGCATGAGAAGGAGCACTGTGCTCACCAATGCATCAACACAATCAGTAATACAAAGCAAACAGCAGTAAACTGGAGTCAAGGTGGTTTTGATTGAAGGAGTAGATCAATCATTTCAGTCCATAAAGAATCTGAAAAGATGAAAAAATGGCAAGTACTGTGTAAAAAGTATTGTTATTTACACAGTTTACTGAAGCTCCTTGATTAGTCAATATCACAAAATCACAGTGTTCATCAGGATAACTTCCTGCTAGAAAAAAAATGCTCAAAATATGCATGGTCTGGAATTTAACTGACAGCTGGTTTTGTAAGGGTTTAATTGCTAACATGGGGTCTTTTGTGTTAAAAGAAGAAAAATCTACCAAAGATGCAAAAGTATCAAAACATACATTATGAAACCAAGAGCCCTGCAGGGCACCTTTTGTTAACAACCTTTTGTTGTGATTTTATTGAAACTTAATCTATTCTTTGTTTTAGGCCTTGCATTTTCCACAGTCACAAATTGCAGTCAGACAACACGCAATTATCTGAAATAAAAATATAGCCACAATATTCTCATTATGGTATCCAAAAAAGATATGAAGTTCAATACCTTGATTAGGATAGCTGTCAGCAGATGCATTTAATTTTACAGCCATACTGATTTTTTCAAAGTAGAAAAGCAAGAAACAAAAGAAAGGCTCCTTACATCTAAATTGAGGTTTTTATACATGGACTAAATAACTGTTCTAAGCATGTTCATAACTGTTTTAAGCACATCCTAAAAAAATAGTTTTAATTAAGTTTTCTTTTTAATTGAAATGGTTCATTCTGACAGCGGTCATGAGGTATAAGAATCTGAGTGGGGACAGAATGGGACAGAGGATGAAGTCTGGCAGCACTCAAATAACTTCTTGCTCCAACTTAAAGCCCAATCTTTGCAAAAAATTTTCTCTACTTCATCTCTTAAGCCTAAATAACTGAATCTGGATACACCAAGCTGTTTTTTCTTTCTTTTAAAGCAGCACAAGTTAGAATGTACAACCACATTCTAGTCATGTACAGCACTTTGAATCCCAAGATGTCATTTCAATGGAGCCATTATTACTCAGTGGCTGTTAGCCTGTTTGCATCAGAAAATAGGTGGATATGGTAAAGAGTTTCACTAATTGCATTTGAAAATTTGATGCCCAAAATACAACAGAAGTCACATCATGAAGAACTATCAAGAAATCAGGAGGAATAAAACTTTTTAATTACACACTCAATGGATGACAACTTCCATATCCTTCTTAAAACTGCAGAAGATTAATAATCTCATCCAGAGTGTCCCCAGGGAGACTGATTTCAGTTCTCACTGTCAAAAAATCCCATTAAATGTTGGTGGAACCGTTTCATTGTGTTAGTGAGTCCAGTTGCACATGAAATCCACAGGTCTTAAAAACATAGTTTTCAAGCTGACCTTCACTGGGCACAAAGCAGTTTCAGAATTGCTTCTTCATATGGATCTGAAAGCCAAACAACATTTAACATGATCGTGTGTAAATACTCTGTATTTACACAAAACACAGGAATACTAATTTTTCTTCATTAAGGGAAGATTGGTGCCTGATAGTTTCAGTGATCTTCTATGATGGTGTTACAGCATTTGTGGATATGGAAAGAGCAACTGGCATAATCCACTTGGAATTGTGCAAAGCATTTAACATGACAGCCTTTTTCCAAACTGGAGAGATGTGGATTTGATGGATGGGCCACTGGGTGGATAAGGAATTGTCTGGATGGCATTCAAAGGGTTGTGGTCAGTCACTTGTGATGAGTTATGTTCCCAGGGGTTGGTACTGGGACAGGCGCAGTGTCACATCTGTGTCAGTGACACGGACAGCTGCATCAAGGTTGATGCACCTCAGCAAGGCTGCCAACACCAAACTCTGTGGTAAAATCAACATGCTGGAGGGAAGGGATGACACCCAGAGGGACCCTCACAGGACTGAGCGGTGGGCCAGTGCAAACCCCATGAAGTTTCACTAGGCCAAGTGCAAGGTCTTGCACCTGGGTCAGCATAATCCCAAGCACAAGAACAGGATGGGCAGAGAATGGAATGGATTAATATCTCCCCTTGGCAGAGGTGCTCTGGGGATAAAGACTTGCAGGTGTTGATGGACAAGAAGCTTAATGTGACCTGGCAATGGGCACTTCCCCAGAAAGACAAATGTTCCCTGAGCTTCATGGGCAGCAGGGTGAGGGAGGGGATTCTCCCCCTTTTAATCCACTCTCATTAGACCCCCAACTGCTTTCAACTCTGGGTCACCCAAAAGGAGGGCATGGACTTGTTGGGGGGAGTCCAAAGGAGGAACACAAAGGTGATCAGAGGGCTGGAGCACCTCTCCTTTGAAGATAGGCTGAGAGAGGTTGGGTTGTTCAAAACAGGGAAGAGAAAGCTCCAGGAAGATTTATTGCAGCCTTCCAGAACCTGAAGAGGGCTGCAAGGGCATGTAGTAATAGGACAAGGAGGAATGGCTTTAAACTGAAAGAGGGCAGGTTTAGATTACATACAGGGAAGAAATGCTTTCCTGTAAGAGTGGTGAGGCACAGGTTGTCCAGAGCAGTTGCAGATGCCCCATCCCTGGAAATGTTCAAGGCCAGTTTGAATAGGCATTTTCAAAACCTGGTGTAGTGAAAGGCATTTGCAAGGGGGTTGGAAAGAGATGACCCTTAAATTGTCTTCCAGCTTATGCCATTCTATGATTCAACGAGAAAGATGAGTCAGAAGTTAAGCTAAGTACATCAGCAAATTCTAAGGCACAAATTTAAACATGCCATTAGGGAGAAATACGATTTTTAAAAAATACTCCAGCATTCCAGGAAGGCAAATAATTTCATTACTCTAATCATCACATTTATTTTAGAAAACTCTATTGATTTTGGAATCCAGCCATGACAAAGTTGATGAACTCTGGCTGTAAGTATGAGCAGCTGAAACACTCACTTTCTAATCCCCACTGAACTTTGTGGGCTTTCAGAGTTCACATCTTGAACAAAACCACCGGCTGATGCTGCAGCTTCTCTATGTACCAGTCTTTGGTGTGATGTATTCTTTACAGCTTTCCCAAAGAAATGAGTTTCAGTTGAACTGGCCATGTTTTGGGCTATCATTTTGCCAGGCTTCTGCACACTGAAGAAAGGAAGCAATATGGAATTGCTACATTGATAGTCTGAAATGTTTCCTTCTGTTGTAAGAATAATAGTCCACAATGTGCATGCTGATGCAATTACAATACCTGGAACTTCTGTCTTGAGGTGGCTATCTCAATTATCTGGCTATATTTTTTATTTTTATATTATATATTTATTTATCTTTTAGCACTTTTTTTCTGCCTATATGATCACATAACACATAATACGTGACCGCTACACTCATCCTGATTTTGGAGTGGACTTAGAATGAGGCCTAGGCTAGTTGTAAATGCTAAAGACAGAAAAAAAATTCTTAAAATGAAGAAAGGTAAAGCACTCAAGCAGAAAGAGAGCAATGACATAATAACAACCACATCACTGACTCTGCTCTTCTGGAAAATCTTCCAGTGCCTGAGTGGGGGAAGAGGTGTCTTCTACTCAGCAAGAATTCTGCAGAAAGTGGAGAGAATGTGCTAAAAAAGGACTTGCTCTAACTGTGGTTGAACCAAGAGCTGCAACTGCCCATTCAGAGAAAAGAACTTTGAATTTCCCAAGGAAATTTTTTATCTAAGAATTAGAGCTTCTCAGGTTTTGTAATAGAATGTGATTTTGTGAAAGTACTGTCATTTGGCAGTACTGTTATTACTGAAACATTGGAAACGCTGCACTTTAAGAAGTTTTATTAAAGCTATACATTGGACGAAATATTTTTAGTAATTGTTCATGATAAACCTCTTTCTCAGTAATAGAGATGGAATAAAATGTACTTTTAGAAAGAGGTGAACATGGATTGCCATATCCATCCAATTACGAATGCTATACTTAGGAATCCAGCAATTATATGGGAATAAAACCAGGCTTTTTTTTCTAACAGGCAATCAACTACTGAATTGCAAGTATCTACCAAATATAACTTAAAAAGCTTAAACAGGCTGAGGAACTGAAAAGATATGCTATAAAATACATATGTACTACAGTGGTTCAGAGAATTTAAATCCAAATTAAAGGTGAAATTTATGCCTATGTGCCCGGTCCAAAATTCCATGGTAGCTAATGGATGACTCTTTTCTCTCTCCACTATTATTATCTTTCAGCCAGATTGGCCTGTGAATATTCTTTTAAAACCCCAGGACATTAAATGTTTCCACACTAGGACTTATCAGGGGAATGGTGTAAATGGAGGGGTGTTAGGAGCTCCCTTCCTTTCCTCTGTTGCCCCATCAAGTGTGTGACTGTGTGAATGGATGTAGATAAGCACGTATGTTCTACTTCACGTGAGAGGAAAGCTGCCATGCTATTCTCTCTCTCCTCCTCTGCCAACTCTTCTCTTTTTCATGCAGTTACAAATAAAAAGCAACGTATGTTTTTATTTGATCTGTAGGAGCCTCCATCAGAAAAAAATAGTATGAGACCACTTAATGTAACTTGAATGAGAAAAATAAAGAACTTAATCTTCAAGCTAAAGTGATCTCACAATTTTCGTTTGTTGCCTTGGTTTTAAAGTTGGGGTTTTTTTGAATCTCAGAGCTCAGAGCTCCCTAAACTTAATTATATCTCCCTCAAATGCTTTGCCTTGAGAAGAAAAGTGAGATGAAGAGTGATTTGTCTCACTGTTCTTCCTGTCACGACCTAGGGTGTGGGAAAACACATGACACAGCCTTTCCAAATAGAGACTGGCACAGGCAAGCTACAGATTTCTTCCTTGATAGTTGAGACAGATGGGAGACTTCCACCTGCATGCCCTCCCATATGCATACCTTTTCTCTGCTCATATATAAATAATGTCATGCAAAGCATCCCCCCCTCATGCAGTGCATTAGCAGTCTATGCAGAACATGCTTCATGTGGCCACATGGGAGGCCTGTGGAGTGATTGCAGTCCCTAAGATGCTCCCAGAAAAGCCAGGGTAAGGTTGAGACAGACCACAATGTTGGATCAGCAAATGCAATGTGGGAAGCCACCCTCCCCACAGCTGACCTAGGGCCCCAGATCATCCTTACCCTTTCCCTCTTGCCTCTGCAAACACGGCAGCATTTTGGGCTATTGCTGTGCCGGAGGAAGGGAGGAGAAGGGCAGACATGTTCTGTAGGGACTGAGTAACACCTCCAGCTGAAAGCAGTACCTGCTGAGCAGAGCAGATTGGTGGGAGAACCCTGAATTGCTGACACAATAGTTTTCATGCACTGGGGAGTAGGGGCATCTGAGAACAAGGTCGAAAAATGTATCTGACTCATGTGGTTACCAAGTGTCAACCATTCTGGTGAGTTTTGACAGTCTTTATTTTCCCATGCTAGGACTGTAAAAGCGCTTTGTTATCCGAGTGGAAAAGTTTTCCTCAGGATGTGAATCAGAGAATTTGTACAGGACCAAGTTGAAGAAAAACTTTCTTGCAAATATTTTTGATAATACAATATTTTTGTATTTATTCAATGTTTTCAAATATTCAAAGTAATATATAATGAAAACTAAAAATTGGCAGAAACCCTAAACAACTCTCATTTACATGAAAGAAAATTCAGCACTCTGTATCATAATTAATTATTTTCAACACTTTTTCATGTTAAAAAATTGTCATTTCACAGCATAGATCATCAATAATACCCAGAAATCAAATAAATGCTCTCAAAAATATTTCTTGAAAAATTATAATCTTACATCTTGATGGTCAGACTAAATGTAACAATTACTATTCATGGACAGTTTTATTCTGACAGAATATATTTAACAATGTCAGACCAGATTAATATTCAAATCATTCAACATAAATCGTCTTTGGAGGATCATAGTGAATATTTTATATTGAGACAGAAAGGAAATCATAAGAAATTTATGTATTGTCTTGCTTATCCAAACTGTTATTATTCACTTGGGTTATAGTATAAGATTTACTGTGAGCAATAATATTGGAAAATATTTGTATGTTCTTTATTTATGCGATTTACCAGGAGATCTGCCTTACCTTTTAGATGGCTCCAGGTTTCTATTCAGTAGTCAGTACCTTATCCCAAGATAAATTACTTAAATATGAAAGAATTAATAGATAAACTTAAAAGCCTCCAAACCAGGGAGAGAATACTATATGTGTATCTAAAAGCATATATATTATCGAAACAATTATTCCATTGCTTCATGCAGTTTTATTTGTGGGAATGTATCACAAAAACTTCTACTCAAATTTAATGAAAGGTCTGTTTTCTTTCAGTTAGTACACAACTTAAATTTTCCGAGCTACAATGCGTAGTTAGTTTTTCTCAATGCAGCCTATAATGAGAAGAATGAATGTTTTCAAAAGTCATCTTTTGATCATTCATATATGTGAAAATAACATAATTTTCCAGTATAAACTTATCATCTTGATTGTGAAAACATACAATATGGAAATATAATTTATCAAACCAAGCATTCAAATAGGTGCATAATAGAAAATCTCTTATAGAAACTGCTTTTATTTCTTTGTAGAAAATGTCCATCTATCTCATAAAGAAGTTTTCTCCACCTCCAGGGTACAAAATATTGTCCAGTTAAGAATACTAACATAAGATATGTTTTACACAAGCCAGTATAAACATATGTACATAAATTAGAACTCTCTAGCAATTCTGCAAAATTATTTTGAATGAAAGCTTCTAAATCTATATTACTGGGTTGATTTGCTAAATTAAAATATTCTTATTCCTAACACACATTTCTGAGCTCATGTAGTTGTATTTTTTATTAAAGAAATCTAGCAGGAGCTTATGGAAATACACACTAACAGAAGAATGTTTAGTTTGCGAATTCAAACAGCAAACATAGAGAATCAAAAATTTACAATTATCCCTATTACTCTATTTCTTTTCCATGTTGGTATCTGTTTTGCATTATTTCAGACAAGAATCTTGTATCAAAGGACAATTGTATTTATTGCACCAATAAAGACTGTTCACTGTGTACACATACAATGAATGTCTAGCCAGGGACACCACAGAAATGGATTCCAGCCTGGAACTTGCATATTCAAAGGTTCAGCTTTGAATATTATTATATTATTCTGTCACCCTGCCTGCAATCAAGATTCAGCTGCATAATCCATTGTTATCTCTACAGTCCCCCCTTTTGATAACCTAACTTTGAATATCAATTTTCAGTTACCTGGTTACACAGACCTCAGCAGCTCTTTTCCTCTATTCCCATAAACTGGTTTCTTTTTGACAGCTCTGTTTTTTCCCTATGGCTAAAAGTTCACATTCTTTAAGCCTTGCTTATTATAAACCCTCCATACTCTATTAGGAAAATTTTGAGGATAATTAATATTGAAGCAGTTTGTCAAAAGGTCTTTGCCTCTATTGAGCAAACTGCACACAGTCCAGAGATGTCCTTATGATTTTATTCCAACTGCTACGTCAGCTCTCCAGAGGATATGGCCGGCCACTGCAGAAGACACTGTAAGGAGAAGACAGTGATTTCAGGCCCAAAGAAGGCATAGGCAACCCCAGGCAGAGAGCTGTATGTTAAATCGGCAATGACCATACAGCCTGAGCACATACTGGGGCATTGATGTGGGCTGCCTCTAACATCACCTGCCTGTACTGCTGGGGAGAGCTCGCTCCTGTGCAGATGTGTAGGGGACACCTTTAGTGTAGGTTGGACTTTGACACCCATTCTTTTGCTATTCTTGCTAAGTCTTCTGATAGTTTAAAAATTTGGAGTCAGATTCTCACACACTTACTATGAACAATTCCATGCTGTTTATCTAACAAACTCTATGGTTGACATTTCCTTCTGGTAGGAGGGACAATTGATGGACACTTTCTCAGACCAGTGGAATTGAAGAGTCTCCAATGTGGTCTCATTTCTGGAAATCTATATA
This sequence comes from Cettia cetti, assembly GCA_013401135.1. NCBI lineage: Eukaryota > Metazoa > Chordata > Aves > Passeriformes > Sylviidae > Cettia > Cettia cetti. Next base: position 6,971 of record VZUI01038102.1, on the reverse strand, counting down.
AACTGAAGTGAAAATTAAAATCCCTCTTTTCCTGCTCCGACTCTGCTGTGGTGTCTATGTCTTTCTTGTGACAGTAGTGCGTCAGGACTTATTGAATGTTTATAGGGAAATAAAAAAAATATTTGCAAAGTAATCAGTCTTCTCAAATTCTGCTTCTGCCCCTGCTTCATGCAATATCCAACATCAAAATTAAGTACTGTTTTATTTGTCTTACTTATTTATCTTACCACTAGCTACAGCTGTTACCTTGACATCAGTCTTGTCAAAGGTCTTTATCTGACTTTATTCAACAAACTTCTTTTCTTTTTGCCTCTTTCAAATGCCATTCCTCTTGTGTCATACATAATTTGTCTCTTCTAAATCAGCAAAATTATCAACATATTAAAAAAAATCAGCCTGTTTCAAGTCATGTTTACAATTTTGCAATACTGATGGGGATGACAGAGCACTGTAGAGAGACTCATCTGACTGCAGGTGATGCAGATATTTAACTCCTTGTGTATATCCTTCTTCTGTGACCAACAAACGTCTGCACCTCTTAGTAATTCCATCAGGGTTCAAGATTCTTCATTCCTACCTAGAAGTCCTCTTGACCACACACTTTCTTAAACACATGATAAAGTGTATTTGCATTGTATCACTTTGCAGTATAACAGCATTACACAAAGCTGCCTCAGAATGCTGGAGTAAGCCATGAGCAGAGCTGGAAATTACCAAAATGGGTACCTTTTTTTTATGAAAAAAAAGACAACCTCTGACTTCAAAAAAAGTTGAAGGCACTTCGAAGTACTCCTTAGTCATGTACTACACAAAGGCAAACAGCAAATGATCATTCTTTAGCTAGAAGAGCTGTTTGTGGAAGAATTGTACTATGAAGAGATTCAGAAGTCAGCCAGAATCCTCAGGAGCAACACCCAAGCAGCCGCAGACAATGCTTCCAGAAAATTATTTTAAACGGGAAACGATAAAATGAATCAAAACCTTTGTGAATTAGTTGCATTGGAGAGCTGAAAGCATTTTCAAATGAGAAACAAAGCGGCCACATAAATAACTATCATAAATAAGTGGATGGTGCCTTCACCACCTTTGCAATCCATCCATCTTTGGCACATCCACAGAAATTTTCTAATTTTGCAAAGTAAACTCGAAAATAAAAAAGACATTAATCTAAAAACAAGTCTATCTTGTGTCTAAGGTTTTCATTTCATCAAGCACTTTAGACTCTGTGACCAACATCTATACTAGGAATAATTAAATAATTAAAAATACAGTGCACTAGCTCTACTCAACAGGTGTGCTACTAGAAAATGACCTGAATAAGTGGATTTTCACCTAGCAATATCTGTGTAGGGCACACTGTTGAGGATGCTTCATTCAGGAGATTTCAGAAATGAGGCTGTATACATCACATTGCTTAAGCAACAATAAAATAAATACAAATACCCCATGTTACCATGCATAACATTATAACTCCTTTATGTTTCCTACCTCTTGGAGAAAAAAAAAATCCTTTTACTGATGTCTACCTCTCACTATATAAATAATGTCTACAGAATATAGACTGTATTCCAGAGCTATTTTATTTCACTGCTTAAAGCTAAAAATAAAAGCATTTATGTCACCCTTTAGGTTTTGAGCATACCCTTTATTATGAGACTCTTGCATGAAAACCTGTTTTTTTTTTAACTCATCTCTGTATTGAACTTTTGGTATGATTTGTTAGTGTGAATATTATTTGAAATACAATACTGATTTTTAACATTTTAGAGTGGAAGAAAATTGCTTGCAACAATATTTAAGTAATGTCAATACTGTTTTATTGGTCTCCCCATCTGGCATATAAATTTGAAAACTATCATGTCACTTTGCTTTTAATCCTTCTTTCCCATTTTTCCAGTCTTTAAGTTTTTTCTTAAATCTTAACTAATCTCCTTTCCAGTCTTTCAGACAAAGCTATTCTTCAGAAAAGGGTGAAAAAAATCAATCATGTTTTAGACAAAGTTTTTTGCTCAGATGACACTGTAATCATTGGTAGCCCACTTGGCAGCTGTCCGTGAATTTTTTTGATACCTCTGCTTTACCTTTTTGCCCATCCCTGCATGCTGAGACAGAATCTTCCTCTGCACCTCCTGCTATGATGACAAGGAGCTGCTTGAATCCCCCTGCCCCCATCCATAACTCAAGTATTCAGTCACATTTTTTCACCTAGTTTTCCAAGAGCCCTCTTTCATGCATTTTTCAAATTATTAAATTGATCTTTAAATTCTGTCAGGTCACTAATATTTATGATGTATATAAATAATTAATACTACTTCAAACATTAAATAACTCCTTGTCCTTATCAATGTAGCAGAAAATTATTTTATTCATAACTTTCAATGCAAATTGCTAAGATGATTTCTGCATGTTAACACTCTTAGTCTTACTATTTTTCTTAATTGCATTCAGTAAAGAACTTTGTCAAAAGCCTTGGAAAAGTCCAAATAAATTAGACCAAGTATTTCTCCCTCATCCATTACTTTGATGACAGAAAAAGTTCTAATAGCTCAGAGAAGGTTTTCTTTCAGCAATGATTCCCCAGCTTCCTTTAGCAGAAATTAATCTAGAGCTTTGCTCATAATTCCATTATTGATATATAATAATATATACTATATATTACATAATTCTATAATATATTCAATCCTTTTAGCTAAAACTGAACTCAGACTTACAGGCCGGTAGGATAATACTAGTTTGCTGGGGGGGGCGGGGGGGCGGAAAGGCAGAAAAAGCAAAACAATATCCAAATTTTAATATTCAATTTTTCAATAGGCAATTAAGTGCTAATAAAACTTGCATCAGTTCAACCCCTTCAGTTCCTTATGAGCTTTGTGTATAGCCAATCAGCCATCTGATTCAGCTTTCTTTTCAAATTTCTCTTATTATTTCCTTTATTGCCTTAACACGATATAATATCTTGTTTTTACTGGTTTAAAGTGCAAGATACTTCATTGCATTTTTCTGTAGAAGACTCCATACAAATAAATCTTTCAACCTCTCTGTAAGAGTTCTTTTGAAATCTGTTCTTTTAAAAAGAGCAGGTCTGATGACATTTTCATTAGCTTTTCCGGTTCTGATATAATTGAAAAAATCTTTGCTATTTCTTAAATCTTCAGCTATAAGGTCTCCAGACTGCTTCTTAGAATCTATATTCTCCATCTTCCATTTTTCCTGTCATAATTTGTGTTCTTTTCCAATAGTTACAATTGTCTGGAATTTATCTGGAAGAGGCTACATTTGAGGTGAGATAAACTCTTAACTCTCACAACTTTTTGCACTGATTTTTAATATTTTTCTTAGTCATCTGAGACTGATATGACATTTGAAATCCTATTCATGTGGTAATTCAAGGAATTGCTAAAATTAATTTCATGGCCACAAAAGGAAGTTAAAATATATACTTTATTACAATGAATTACAGTGGGACACCCAAATATTGTCACATATAGCAAAAATTTTGCAACTCAATTATAAAGTGTCAAAACAGAATAAAAGAAACTGTATAATTCAATTAAGAAAGAATATTTCTACACCAACTATTTTGATTAGGAATTCCTCACTCATGTACCATTTTTGCAATGTTTATTTTTTTCTTAGACTAGATTCACCTTTTTTTTTTAACCATATCTCTTTCTGCCACAGACAGTCATAGAAGGTATGTTTTTCAACCTTCTATAAAAGGTTTGTATACAGTAATTTGATTTTACTATTATCCTACCAGAATAAAATGATCCTAATGTTTCCTTTCTTCCAGAAAGCTCTGGCAGACTTTCCCCAGTCTGGGTAGGGTTTGTCCTGAAGCATCATATCTGTGACCTATAGGGAAAGAATAAATAGTAGATAGTTACACTGATGTTACATAAGGCAGTACTAGCTAGGACCTTAGGAACATTTTTATTTTATTTTATGTGTGGCACACCTGCATCAGTTCTGATTATGATAACAGACAGCAGACTAATAGTGTTATTTGCAATCAAGATAATGAACACTCAGCTCCATATTCTGCCTCTAGAAGTGCATGCAACTCCTTGAGAAACAATGAAACCTGTGGAGATCCAAATACAAGATAAGAGGAACCAGTGTAAAAGTTACAGCAGCCTTCAGGATGTGAGTTACATTCCTCTGTGGCTGTGAAGCTTTCTGGCCCAGTCTGGGAGAGGGGAACCACTTCCCTGAGAGCAGCACCAGAGCTATTTCCACTCTTGAAATCAGAACTGCAGCTAGGGAGTGGAAGCCTGTGAATTAAGCACTATTTAACATTTATAATGTCCTCTCAGTTCCTGCTATCAGTATAAAAAGCACACTTGGGACTGGCAAGAGAAAAAAACCCATAAAACTCCCCCAAATTTTAAAAAAATATGAAATATTTATTCTTGTTTTCATAATTCCTATCTAAAGAGACCATTTGTTTCCCTGTCCAGAGACTCATATGTATGCTGTACTTCTGGGTGGTACATGAAAATATTAAAAATGACTTTCAGCTCAGTGAGGGAGGTGAATACCCCTCAGGCATCTGATTCTTTGGGAAGCTGTGTTTTCATATTCATTTACTTCAAATTAACTGTACTAAAAAGCACCAAAATTTACATCACAATAAACTCATAAATTCTGTTGTACAAAAGATCCAGAGTGGAAAACTATCCATTTGTAAAGATTTAAGAAATAATTGATCAAATAAAGGAAATGGGGATGACCACCTGCTTCAAAATGCAGATAAGTAAACCAAATTCTATCTCTCTGTTATCAGTAAAGAGTGGGAAATTACTATGTGTTTTGATGAAAATGAAAATAAATCTTAAGGTTTCAGAAGGAAATAATTTCAAACTGAAGACAAAATTTCACAGATTTTTTAAAATCCAGTTTATCATCCAGAGTGTAAGTATGACCACTTTCAATCAATGTCATTAAGAGGGTTTGTCAAAAAAACTAGTGGCTAATGAATAAATTTAAAAGGGATTCAACTACTGAATTTTGGCTTCAACACCATTTGGGGTTAAAAGTGCTCAGTGTATGAGCCTGGGCTGGGTCCAAAAGATAATGACTCTGTTAAATAAATAGAAATGCACATTCTAGAATTTCATTATTCCATTAAACCTAACCTTAAGAAAGAACAGATATCTTTAAAATACCACCTTTAATAACTGTTTTATGTGGGTAAATCATTTCTTTGATCAGCAAGCTAGAATACTTTTTATAATGTTCTAATTATCTAAATAAATATTTCAATAAATATTTAATGCTGAACAAGACCTCTGTAAAGATTTAATTCACCACTTTAGAAACACTTTTTTTTCCTCTTAGGAAGAGTCTGCATAGTAATGAATATTTGCAAAGAACAACTGATATTTCAAGAGGCTTTCTTCAAGTTTCAAAATAGCTTCTCCAGATGCTTTCTGGGAAATTATATTTGGGAGAAAGATGCAATTTGCAGCTCTATGACCAATTACTAGAGGAGCATGTTTCATAAGAACGACTTTTGAGATGGAGATATTTTCTGAGGAAAATGGCAAGATGAGGCAGGAAATGTTCTTTCTGATATCAAATAGTTGGTCTTTCATCTCCCAACTGTGGCGTTTATTTAAAGTCATACCACCAGATCAATGTCAGGTCAGTTGCAGCTAAATTGGCTGAAGCTGAGATAGTCATTAAAGGGACACATTCTATAAAGTGAAAACCAATTACCTTTTGCATTAGAGAAATCAAATTCATTTTCTGATTTGGTCAAGGACAGTCACTGTAGAAAGCATCTCACAGGAGAAAAACACTCAACACTGTCATACAGCAGACAAGTTTTAGATATATAAATACCCATTGTTTTTAGAAAAATAAAAAAATAAATTTTCATTTAATTAGCAGAACTTTGTGTAAAGAAATGTGTGTGTTTTTCTTTGTCTATTCATATTTCACAATGTAGTTGCTGGATAGCATACATTTATCTCTACTGGACTATGTTTGAAAACATTGCTGATACATGGGAATAAAAAACAAAATTTAACACTTTAGTAAATGTCTGCCTGCATCTTACATAATCAAGATAAAATAGGAAAAGCCACTTAAAATGTAATTAAGTAATGTATTTTTTTCTTAAATTAGGAGATGCAATAACTTTAATCAATAATTACACTCCTTCAATTCAAAAGGAATGGCCCCTACATACAGACAGTGTATACAGTTTCATTTTGTTTAGTGCCTCATGAGAGAAACAGTTACACTGTATTAAATTGCAAAAGAAAAGCTGTATCACACACATGGCCTGACTTTATAAGTTACACCAATGTCACAAAAAACTCCATTTCCATCAATAATTAGCATGTCTTATGTATATTACAGAATCTTAATTTTCATTTTGCCCTGTAAAATATGGCTCTAGCATGTCTTATATATATTACAGAATCTTAATTTTCATTTTGCCCTGTAAAATATGGCTCTATCAACTATTCATATTACTTTATATTAATTATGAGGCAAACTCATAATATTTTGAAAAAGATTTATTGCTGTCATTAATAGCAAAATGTTATGATTCCCATTTTTCTGTTAAAGAAAAATACAGTTGTTCCTTTTGATATTATCCTTTTGATGTTTGATACAATCATCAAACCACAGAAAGGTTTGGGTTGGAAGGGACCTTACAGATCCTCTAGTTCAACCCCACCCTGCCATGGGCAGGGACACCTTGCTCTAGACCAGGTTGTTCAAAGCCCCGTCCACCCTGGCCTACAATAGATACTACTGTACAATATGTAATACAACAATTTGAAAAACGATGTTGTCTCACACAGAGGAAAGAATCTGGGATTCAAAATCATTCAGAGCAAGTAACTGACACAAGACGTATAGGAAGAAAAAAAACCAAAAAAAAAAAAAAAAACAAAAACACCAAACCAAAAAACACCTTAAAAAACCCCAACCAACCAACAAACCAAAAAAAA